>JALLPH010000363.1:0-33587 GCA_036939855.1 Cyclotella choctawhatcheeana
ATACAACCTCTCACCTGTATTCCATTTAAAGGATCTCAATTTTTCATCTGCACCGTTGACACTCCCTGGCTGGATGGAAATCACTGTGTTTTTGGAAAAGCAATTGATGGCATGGACGTAATTGATAAAATTGAGTCCGTTGGAAGTCAAAGCGGAAGGACCGCTCAGCCTGTTGTCATTAAAGCTTGTGGAGAGCTTGACGAGTAAGGAGGTCAACAAAGTATTGACGAAACTGAGAATATTAACAAACTGGGCAAATACGGGACATCTTTGGCAACAAATTTGGTAAAGCTAACGGAGTAACTGATAATGACTTATTGAGCTACATGATGAAATATTACAAGCATAAATTCATGGGCAACGATCCAATCATTCTTGAAGACTACTTATCAAATATAACATCTGAGTGATCATGATTGCCGCAGCCGTCTACATTGTCATTTCCATTTCATGAATTACTTTCCCCGCAACATAGAGAAGGTCTTGAATGAACGTGGTATAATCCTTCGTTTCGACATAGTAGCTCAAGGCATTGGCAAGGAAGACATCTTTTTTAGCAGAGGCCAGTCGAAGAGCAGCAATCTCCAAGGATCCGAATTGATCATCCTGCTTAATAACCTCAAGTGCCTCCTTGAAACTGACATATGCTTTGTTTTCCTCGACATTGGCATCGTTGGCATCGTTGGCATCAAAACCAGGAGGCACGCAAGATTTGGTTGGAGTTGGCACTGCCAATGCACGTGAGCTGGTAAACTGCTCATCCGATGCAATTGTTTCCAAGTCTCTGAGGAATTCGTCGCAATCACCATGCTTCATGAAGTTGTCATACACTTCCTTTACATAAACATTGCCCCTCATGACAGAAGCAATCAGAACGGCAGCTCTATCCTCTGAGATCTTGTCTAGATCAACCAATGCTGCCACAGCTGTTAGCAGGATGTCTGGCACATCACCATCATCTTCAGTACTGCTGGTGACCTCTTTAATATCAGACTCGTTAAAGAAGTGATCATTGTTCTTGCAATAGATGGCCCATTCTCGCTTGATCATACTATCCATCACTTCGTTGTCGTCTGTTTCAACAAGGTGCTTGCACGCAGATAGAACGACCTCTGAACAAAAACGGCAAATGCAAAATGAAGTCATTATACAGACAGCAACAGCAACTGAGTGAAGGAATTATACGATGCAACAAACGTACCATCTCCAGAAGAAAACATGTGATAGATGATGTTCCTGAACTCAATCGGGAGCGGGTCTGGGAGACTAGCACCAAAGTTGTGAATGCCCATGTGAATAGCCCACTTCAACTGATCGTCCGAAGGCTCCTCAGGAGCAATTGAGGGGAGAGTGCGTCCAAGAACCACAATGTCCTTAATGAGCAGCTCACCGCGAAGAACCTCATCATCGCATGCTAGCAGGAAGTCAGGATTGCAGTGGAGATCAAAAAGCTTCTCGGCCTCAGGGTGATCCGAGTAGATGGCATCAATAACAGCAACATACTGATCAGCAGTGAGATCTTGACCGTCAAACAGCTCATCTGCCGCTGATATGAATTCAAGCAAACTGAATACAGTCTTGGAGGGTGGGCTGTCAACATTCAACAAATCATCTGTGGCATTCGAACTCTCGATAGTGCCTGGCTTCAGCACTTTAGCAATTGCCTTGAGGCCCATCACGAATTTGCTCGAATCTGAGGTGAAGGCGCTAAAGAGAATGCGGAAGTGGAATTGAGATGATTGAGACTCTCAGTACAACAACAGATTTAGATAAAAACTAGCAAAGTTACAATACTTACGCAAGGCGAAAGGCTGCACGAAAAAGAATGTTGCCTCTCTCCGCCTCGTCAACACCAAATTTCAACAATGAGTTCTTTTCGACCGAGCTGAACTCATCCGAGTTCTCCATTAAGTCAATAAAGGCATCAGTATACTCCTGCTCTTCTCCGAATTCTCCAAGAGATACGTCATCAGTGTACGATGTAACATCAAACTCTTTCTCAAGTCCATGCCCGTTGCTGTTGAAATGACAGAGCTTCTTGGTGACAAGTCGAAAGTTCGGAAACGTGTCATTGCCATCGTTGATGATTTCCTTCAACTGGCCCGATGCCAGGAAACTTAGAGGAATGACAACTTCACCATGGATCTTACTGGATTTGTCCTCGGACAATTCAGCCAATGAAGCGAGGCCAACGATTTCGACATCATCCGTAATGTCAAATGTGGCGGCGAGAGTTTCGGCGATTTCAAAAGTGCCGAGCTCGACATATCGGTTGGCCGATGGCATCAAGATCAATTTCTCCTTGCCATCGTGGGAAATTTTGATCCAATCCTTGCCTGAGGCATTGATTTGCAGTTCAGGGTCCACAATCACTGAAGAGACATCTAAAGGCGATGCGGTTACAGCTTCAAGGTCAAAATACGAACCAGTGCTCAGACGCTGGCCAATTACTCGAAAGTTGGGTGATACACTGGCTCGACTGAACTCATCATAGGGTTCGACTACTGATTCGGATTCGAAAGGCGAGTCCTTGATCTCGACCTGGGACGTGTTGTCCCTGGGAGTGGTGCGGTCAGAAGCAGTCTCGTCTTCGAGAGGGTCATATTTGGAGGATTTGCGGCTGTCAGTTGGGCTGCTCTCGTTCGAGTTCGAGCTCATCACAGTGCTCAACGTGACATCGTTCGCATTGAAGGCGGGGTCAGTCTTGTCTTGGGGAGGAGACTTCACCAAGGCAAAGTCTTTGACGGCGGTGGATTCGTCACCGTTCAATTCTGCTACCACGTTTACATCCGACATTTGTTGAAAGCTGGCCGAAGAAGAGGTTTGCATGGGTAAAGTGATACAGAGAAAGCAAACAAGGATAACGTCAAATGTCGTCTTGTGTACGCTTTCGTCTTTAACAGATTACTCACCTTGAACTGTGGACGTCAATGAAAGCTGATTGAAGTGTTCGAGCCAAAGAAAGTGGGAGCTGACGGAGAAAGTGAGGTCGGGGGCATGTGGTGTTTTTAAAATGAAGTGAAATCCCGGATGGTACTCGTGATTCACTATTTCACGCTCGCTCACTCACTTCACACTTCACTCACCCTCACTTTTCACTCTCCTTCTTCCTTTTCCTTCT
Organism: Cyclotella choctawhatcheeana; assembly: GCA_036939855.1. Taxonomy (NCBI): domain Eukaryota; phylum Bacillariophyta; class Thalassiosirophyceae; order Thalassiosirales; family Thalassiosiraceae; genus Cyclotella; species Cyclotella choctawhatcheeana. Next base: position 3,122 of record JALLPH010000363.1, read on the forward strand.
TCACCTATTCACCTCTCAGATCGGCTTCTGTTTTATGCTGCAGGGCTTACTCAACCTTAACTTATACATAGGAATTAGTACAAGAGCATCCTTACTCCACCATAAGCCGGCTTACTCTTAGGCTAAACTTAGACAATAATTCGGGAGCTTAGAGGTATCATTTATGCCAAAGCGTCACAAATTTTGTCTGAAGAACTCTGAGAGAGCATGTCCAGTATGGCGCGTACATCATCAACAAAGCCGGCCGATATGGTAATGCTGTGCCTTGCCTGGCCACATGACGAAGAACGAAGCTGACTGCATTTGTATTTGTATTTGTATTTGACTTCACCATGGCTGGCCGACCAAAAGGGCGTAAAGACAACCCTGTCAATCCACGAAATAAACGGCAAGAGACTGAAAAGCAAAAAGCAGCAAGGATACAAAAGACAGCAGACACACGTCGTAAGAACAACCAAGCAACTAAAGTAGCTGCTGAAACGTCAAATGCAGGATCCAAAGAAGCAAATAATATTGATGTTATAAGTCAGCGTATACCAAATGATGATAGTCAAACTGTGACAAACAACAAAGCATCACAACACGTAGATTCAGATGAAGACTATACGACAACAAATAATGACGATGTACGAGTGGTACCTGCATTGAACATTACTGCAAATCTAGATATAGATGAAGATAACCCTAACCCTAAAACGGCTGAAAGTGTTGGTGGCGACGACCGAAACGTAAAAGATAATCATACGTTAGGGATTCAGCAGGAGTACGTGAAAGCCATTCAGTTGAGGTTGAGGGAAGAAGTGAAAATTGATAACGATAGCACTGATCTCTGGATGTTGGAACATCTAAAGCAGAACAATTGGTGGATACGTAAGGAGAGATCGTCTTACTTTGCAAGGAAGCTTGGTTTGAAAAGGTCACACGCAGCTTACTACCGCGACGTTTACATCTGGTTGCCTGATATCCGTTGGACTGATGTGGATTGTACACCATGCTGCCCTACATGCAAATCTAGTGAACAAGTAGGTAACAATGGATTTCATCATGACCATTTTGGGCGAGTAATTGTTGGTTTGAAAGAGACGTATTATGTTATGACTCGGCGTTATTGTTGCTATTCGTGCTGCAAGAAGAGCAAAGAGGTGGCAGAAGTTGTTGATCAAGCGTTCAACGACAACGAAGATGTTACTGTTGAGAAGGCCATAGATGACCTAAAGTACAACTTTATGGGATGGGATGACCAATCTCTATCACTGCTGCCATTTGGCCGTGGGTCAGAATTCCCAGCTTTTCTAACGCACAAGGCAGGAGTTGACAAATTGATCGTCGATATGATGAGACCTCTGTTTGATAAAGGTATCAAACCAGAGTCACTTTCTAATACGTTGTTGGAGCTACACACTTCCGAATTTACAATGAAGAGTGTGAGACACGAATACGAGAATAAGAGCAGGTTGGATAGCCCATTCCCACCCAAAAAAATTGAACCATTGGGGGACTTCGCTGACAAATTCAAGTATCGTGGCATTGTACCAACTGGGCGGTATTTGGCACATGTGTATAAAAGATTCCATCAGAGTATTCGACAGTACCTTGCACGCGAGGTTAAGAAACGAGATATGGAGGTCCTCTCAATTGACGTATCGTACAAGGAAGCAAAATGCCTCTATCAGTATCACGGAAAGTCTGTTTTCCGTGGTCTGGTGACCGGACTAAATCAATATGGAGAGGTCCGTATTCAATTTCATATATATACTGACAGCCACGAGCAGATGCTTTCCTCTCTGCAAGAATTTGAGAAGACTCGGAATATGTTAGGTTTTCCTGGAGTTACTCATGTCATAAGTGACAACCCCAAGAGAGATATGTCATTGTTCACAAGTGCAATGTCATCCGTCAAGCAGCAACAACATAAGTATGACTCACAGAAGTCACCTCATACTCGGGATCCAATCAGTGGGCGAGAATACTACGATCCAAAACAATTGTTGGTCAAACTAGCTCATGGGAGTGCAGAGATAAACCGATGCGTTGATGCAATGAGAGAGGAGATTAAGGGAAATACTGTTGGATTAGATGCCGAATGGAATCGTGTACTGAATAGTCGAGGGATTCAAACAAGTCGGGGTAAGGTTCAATGGATTCAAATAGCTTACCGGAACCATGAAGACAAAATACGGGTGCTTCTTCTTTGGATGGGCGGAGAACGTACTGTACTTCCAATTAAACTTCGGCTCTTGCTGTGTGATTCGTCCATTCAATTAGCTGGGAATAAGGTCAGTGGCGACCTTAAGTACATTGGGGAAGACTTCAACGTTGCAGAAATGAATGCCATGGATCAAAAGAAGAGAAAAAATGTGATCAATCTTGGTGCGTACGCAAAAAACAGAGGGGTAGTGCATACGGCGAATGTCAAGTTATCACTACTGTCTGAACTTACTTTAGGAAAAGCTATAGATAAGTCACTCCAGACATCTACTTGGAGCAAGGAATTATCAGACGATCAAAAGCAGTACGCTGCAATAGATGCTGCAGCTTCGTTTGAAGTGTATGAAAAACTTGAGAAGATGCAGGATCTCTCATGTAGGTTGAGTGAAGAAGATGCTATTATTGGAGCTGATGTTGATTTGGTGCCATCAAATGGTAGTGCAATGAATAGAGCTGCAACGGGAACTATTGTTGGCATAGCAGGATCGGAATATAAATGCCCAATTGGATACAAGTACAACAGCAGAAGATTGGTTCGTGTTGGTGTGAGGACGTACGTGGTGAAAATAAATAAAATCCACGCACCTGGGTTGGTAATACCACGCTATAGGTATAAGGATTGCAAATCGTCAGTACCTTTGGGAGATTTGGGGGAGTACACTATTGTTTTGCCGCTTCAGATGTTAGCTTCGCATGCAGATAAAATGTCCAATATCTGGAACATCCAACATCCAACTGAAGGGTCAACCCCAAACGTGACAGCCCCTTCAACCACTATATCCCCGCCAGAAGTAGAATCAAACGAATGTCGTCGAAGTGAGAGAGGTCAGATACCACGTGTGCGTTTACCAGTTGATGGTTATGAATCTTTAGAAGAAGAGGAACATCCTATTGAGGAGATGTCGGAGTGGGATGCAATGGAGGACGACATTGATCAAACGATGAGAGATCTTGATTCGAATGACATAGAGTTACTACGTGCAGCAATTTTTGAGTCCAAAGCAACTGAGGATGGCAAAATCCCTCTCAGATGTGATGGTCTAGATGAGCCACCTGATCCAAAACTAATTTGTGACAAGTTCTCGGCTGTGTTGGGCGACGTTTTTCATGCAATGGATCGATCCAAGGTACCAGTGAAGCATGAGGCAAAAAAGGGTTACTTCGTTGCGCTGCGGGAGGCTTTCTTAGTGTGGAACCCTGAAAGAATGAAAGAGTTGGAAGTTAGTATGAGAAAGAGTGGGATGACTACAAAGGAAATAAATGCTCAAAGGTACTTCAATGCTCGCCTGTTTCGTGAGTGCGTCGAGAGAAAGGTTCCACCGCCGCGAATTTTGTATTGGAGAGTTCGTGCCGTTTATGCTATGTATGGTAAGATGATCGACAGCAAAACCAAGCAGCCTCTATTCAATAAGAACTCTTGGGCCAAGGCAAACAACGTCTTGAAGGATATCCTTGCTGGGTACTACTCTGACCCTCCAGACTTAGTATTCTACACAAAAAAGCTAGGAAAGAATGGCGAAGTAGTAAGGAATCAATACGGGTTAGAAGTACTAGAATGTTTTCGGGGAACAAATCGCACAGAGGCGTATCACAAAAACCTTACTGTGACGTTTGGCAAATGGTGTGCTGGGATTGAAATGTCCGATTGCCTGCTTGCTGAAAGGAGACACCGTCACAACCAACGATGCTCTGAACGCCGCCGATTTGGTTTTCCTTTTGTAGGTCACTTCAACTCCTGGGCCGTGGACCAATTGCAAAATCTGGTGAGAGAGAATCATGGAATTCAACTGTATCCTCATTGGACAAATGCCAGTGATTACACGGAAACAAGTGAGTCATTTGACACGGTAGCTCTCCACAGTTCAAGTCTTCACGACAAACTTATACAAAGGAGCACAGAGATAGGCCCATCAAAGCTAACACGAGAGCAGAGCTACATTAGCAAAGCAATGAATACTCCCTTACCATTCTTGCCAGTAGTAACGAAGGAGGAGCGCAAAGCTTATGCCAAGTATGTGTTGGAAAATGACGTGTCAAATGATTTTGATAAGGCAGCAGAGGTGTGGCTTAAGTACGTTGACGGAGATAAGATTATGCCTAAACTGAAATCACATTTGAGGACGTACGATGAAACGTGGAGTAGGAATAGGCGTGTACAGGAGAGTGATGAGAAGGCAGGTGATGGCAAACAAAGGCTGATGGAGTTAAATAGAGAGATCTCACCTCCGACTGATGGGGTCAATTCTGAATGGAAAGAGCCAATGATGCCCAAACCCCTACCAGATACACAAATGCAAGCTATGCATCATTATCCCTATTTGGTTGTTGGAGGTTTGTTGGTTGGAAACAATCCATCAGATAATAATGGACCAAAGCAGCCCAAGAAAGATCGTCGATGTGGGGTTTGTCGGGAATACTCCTGCAACGGGCTGGGGCGGCATATATGGTGTCCAAAGCATCCCGCTTATAAGCCAAAAAATCAAGATGGTATTGTGACAAATCCAAAGAAGAAGCAGAAGCGTCAGAAAAGGCAATGCCAAGCATGCCTTGAATATGGTCCAGCAGACTTGAAATTGAATTGTGAGAAGGGAAGCGGCAACCGAAGTAAGTGTAAATTCTTCACGCGTGATGGCTCACCAAAATGTCAACTTTGCCAAAAGTATGATCCAAAGGAGCTAAAGAAGAACTGTTTGTTGGGTGCCCAAAATCAAGCGCTGTGTAAGAATTTTGAAATCAATGGCACACCGAAAGTGCATCATAAAGTATAAATACTCGATTTTGATGTCTTTTGTGTGTACCTGAAAATATTTATTTTGGTCAGAGACACCGAAGTTATTTTCATTTTGATGAAGTGCCATAACCTCTAATATTCTTAAACAATGTTGTATTGCTCGGCGTATTGAGTATTATTGCACTTTTGTATTGTTGCACAAAACTAAATGTTCCTGCGCAAAATACGAAAAAGGATGAGTATTGAGTATGTTGGATTGTACGTGAGATTAAGACCAGCTATTGGTGAAAACTTAATACAACTCACGTGTGTTGGTGTTATAGACAAACGTTGTAGTTGGGCGAAGATACAGACAAACGTTGTAGTTGGGCGAAGAAAACTCAGAACAAGCGAATGTATGGCGGCGAAGAATGAACGTTTGAGAGGTCACGTCTGCTGTTGACAATCAAATGCGTAAGGTGGTGGGAGACCGTGGGCGGGGGAGCTGCAGTCGTTGGTGTTGTTATTGTTCTTGATTGTCGACACGCAGCGCTGATATCATGGCGTACTGCACAATAGTAAGATCAAGCTTGTGGTGCCAAGATGGATACGGTGGGTACAGCGGATGGTGATGATGTCATGGTGCTACGCCCGATAGGTGATGATGGGGTAATTATGTACTGTTAGGGTCTATCTACCTAGACCGCGTGTTCTTATTACTAGTGTGTGCACCCCCCTTTCCCGCACGTCCCACATCCTTCGTAGAGGGTAGTGGAGCGCTTACAGCGGGAACGGTTGTGTCAGTTGTCTTAGTAAATACATCATCAATGAAGTCGACATCGACCCATTTCCAGTCCAGTTCCTCTGGCTCTTCTAGGTCGTCCACATCCTCTTCCCCCGCACCTGAGACTTGCCCCGACGGGTCGTATCTTAGGTGATTAAAAGAAGTATTGATGTGGTTAGCCAATTGAGTTGAGCAAACAATTCCCAACTGCTGTTTTGCCCATGTGCTCGGCAGATTTGTCAAGTAGCTACCATCGAAAAAAGAGTTCCCATGTTCGCTTTTCCACCTCACGTCGGCTTTGCCAAGTATGTCCCATGGTGTAGTGCCGGATATGGCACGCAATGCTGCCCGTTTGGCCTGCGGTCGATCCTTGTTGAATTTTGGTAGTGGCAAGGTGTCGCTCCCGTCCCAGAATCGTTTGAAAAGACTGCCCATTTCTCCAAAGGGTCCTATTGCGATGGGGATAAATACGCAATTTGTGTCGTTGATTTCGCCTATGACCTCGTCCGCTGACAGGGTTCTTGCAGTGATGTCGTTCGTTCCGCCCGTCCGTCTCGCAAACTTTTTCCTTTCCCCCTCACGGAGACGCAGGTCTGATTCGGTGAAAGAAGCAGTCTCGCCTGAGGGATCTAGTGGAGCTGGTTTGGTTGAATGGACGGCGACCACATCGAAGCCGATGCGGTCGTAAGGGGTGCGCCATGCACCTTGGGTGAGGAGATGATTGAGTCTAATTGACAAATCGAAAGGTTTCAGTCGTGGTAGAGAGGGTACGATGTTGGGCACCTCTTTCTCCATCTGTGTGGCACTGTGGATTAATTTGGTGAGTGGTAGGATCCTCTTGAAAATCTCGAGTATGCCGTCACGACAACCGTTGCTTAAAACCGTCTTGTGATTAGCTACGCAGCCAAGGCAGTGGTCGCCCCATGCATCCACCGCCTTACCGCATCGGCAGCGGTAGTGTTTGTGGTTCTTGATCACGACGAGTCGTAATTTTCTCTTCATAATTGTGCAGAAAGTAACATTATTCATTCGGTTTTTTGGGGCGAGCCGAGGGGCGGTCATGAGGGCCAGTGATGTGTCTTCCAATAGCATCTGCTTGAGACGTGGTGCTACGTAGTCCGGCGCCGACTTTTGCAAGGTGTAGGTTCTCGTCATCTGTGAAGCATGTTCCTTCATTGTCTCGCGGCACTTATTGATCGATGTGTCGAAGATGAATTCACTTGTTGCATCAGCTGAGCCCGCGCAGACTTCTGCAAAATCGTTCACGTAGTGTCGGAAATTCCTCATTACCCGTGTATTGGATGTGTCCCAATGATCAAAAAGACTCGTGATGCTGGGCGGCAGTGGCACTCGTGGTTTGTTAAAACCAAGCCAAACTCCATCCTGACAGTACTGCAAACAACGCTTCATCGTTAGCATGAAGTGTGTGACGGCGCAGGTGCGTGGGTGTTGTAGCCCCAGACCGCCCGATTTGATAGACATTGATGTGATAATTTCTGCATGTTGGGGCAGTGGCTCCGAGCCAATGGCTGCTTGGATGAAAGAGTTAGTCATGTTGCTAAATTCTGACGTGAGGTTGCTGTTCCAAAGGAAATAATTCGTCGGGAGGTTGTCGGGTGCCGTGTTAATGACGTCGCTGCCAAAGAGGTGAGTGAGCTTGTGTACTGTACACATGCTGTAAACTCGAACCATACTCTGAACATCATCCAGTCCGTCTAGAATTTTCAAAGAGTCTGCTTTTGCCTTGGACAAAGCGGATAGAAGGAAGTTCCTGCAAAATGACGTGGACCCAATGGGTGCACCTAGTACTCTCAAACCGTCCGTGACTTCAACTTTTACCACATTGCCGTCGCTGTCCTTGGTGGTGGAGTACGTGGCTATCGCTGTCTCTAGGTCTTGGCCAATGTCTCGTGTGATCTGTTGCTGTGATTGCGCCATACGATCAGTCAATGACACACCTGAAGTGGAGGTGAGTATTCTTGTCTTGAAGGTGTTTAATACTCCTCCTCGTGGCGTAGCTAACTTGACAAATTCTTTTAAGAACCAATGCACGTCGTCATGGTGCAGTAGCGCATTTACGTCATCTACATAAGCCATCACAAGACCGACGCCGCCATGTCCGTCGTCGCCTTTGTCGCCTGCCGCTGCTCTCGCTTTGGCCCGTGCCTCGAGTTGTGGTTGTAGTTTAGTTAGAATGGAGTTGAGCACCAATGCGGCAAAGACGGGTGATAAAGGGCAGCCCTGTGAGAAACCCTCGTCGACGTCAATGACGGCCCATGATCCATCGCCCATTCGCACGTATGTTTCGCCATTTTCTTCATACAACATATCGGCAAAACCTTCTAGCGTAGGAAAGTCCCGCGCTATGATTTCACGTAACTCCTCTCGTGATACTGCATTAAACATATTGACAATGTCTAGTGAGACCAACGCGCGCGTTGGTAAGTGTTTCTTTTCCTCTGGTTCTGTGATGAACTTATCCACTCCCAGCTGCATTGTTTTTATTATTACATCGCAGCCTCCACTAACTCCAACGGCAAAGTTGTGTGGCAGTAGGTGTTCCGCAATGACTGAAGAGTATTCCGTCAAAACGGCCGCTGCGGCAATTCGTCGGATTGCAGATGGTACTCCTAGAGGGCGCAGTTTGGTCTTATCTCCAGGGTCCTTCTCAAGAGCCACTAAGTATGTCTTGCGAAGGATGGATTGGAAACCCGCAGGTACATCTCTGCTTGCTACTAGCGAGAAGAATTTTGCGAGGTGCTTAGCTTTCTGCAGGTCATCTGGGTTGTTGAGATCAAGTCGACGGGCGCACTTGATGTAGATGTCAAGTGTGTCGCCATAAAGCCCTGCTGCTTTCCCTCTCTTCAGGCGTCGAAGTATGCCAACAATTTGCTTTGGAGTGAAGTTGATGCGACGTTGGTCGTGGCTGAACCTGCTGGACCGTCTCGGCTTGTTCACTCCGCGCTTGAGTGAGTTTGGGTGAAGCCGCTGCAAGATTTTGAAATTGTCGTCATCGATAATTGCCACCGGTGCATCTTTCGTGAGTCGCACGTTTCCTGACTTAACGTTGTCCAAATCAATTGCATGCTGCGCACTTTTCTGCAGTCTATCAGGGTTGGACGCCATTTCTCGTGGTGTTTTGCTAACCACATTGTTCCCTTCTTCATACAGCTCTCTAATTCGGCCTTGTTTAAAAAGGCGTAGCCGTTCATTGATCGTTCTATTGACACTGGTGGAATGCTGATTCTGCTTTTTGTTGGATTGCCTTGTTCCTGGAGCCGATGGATTAGATGATGCGATTGGAAAGAGGACCAATCTTTCAAACAGTATTTGGAGAGCCAGTACCGGATCAGCTTTGTAGTCTTGTTTATTCAATGACTTGTGATGCTGCACAGGTTTACATGCTTCAACTGATGCATACGTGACGTCGTGGAATGTGTTGACAATGTTGGTCTCTAATCGGTGGTTGATTTTGGTGATCATCGTCGCTCTGTAAGGTGGGGCTTCCCATGATAGGTTATCTAAGAAGTCTAGCGCGTCTGGCCAGTGTGAAGGTCCGCAATGCTCGTCATAAATACAGTCGGTAACAATGTCGAGGTTAGTACGGTTACGGTATTCGAAGTGATGTTTTTTAACATGCGAATTCAAGTCACACTGACGCGAAAAAACATCACCGTCACATTCTCTGCATACATATATTTGCTGGCTCTCAAGGTCAGCATCCGTTAATAAATGAAGTTCATGCTTGTGGTACGAGCGTAAATGGTCTCTCAAAGTGCTCCTATTCAAGCCGTTGCCGTCTCCTGCCTCTTTACGTGAATGGGCGCATCTCGTGAAGGGGCAGAAGCACTCTGAAGTTAGGGGAGCAGCTCGGTGTTGGTATCGATGAGCAAGTCGATAGAGGCGTCGTCAATGCTGTTGTCCTGGTTGGAATCTGCCGCGGCCGTCACTTCGGTAGTAGCAACATCATCACCGACTGCCGTAGATTGGTTACTGTCTGGCTCGGTGGAGGCCAAAGTGGGTGGGTTCTCAGCAACTTCAGTCATGTGGACATCAAAATCCAAGGCGCTCTTGGGGCTGGCTCTCTTGGTGTTTAATTCTTTAATGCGCTCGGTTACTTTCCATTCCGTGATAAGTTTGGTCACAAGTGCTGCCGGGTGGTTGCAGTAGGGTATGTACGCCTTGAATTCAGCGTGACGGTCGAGCGGGCATTCAGTCTTGGCATATTCCGTAAGTTCGTTCACTGCTAAAGTTTCCTCGTGCAAATCACAATCGACCTTGGAGATCGCGCCTTTGAAAGCAGGGCAGAGTACTTCCGTTTGCATGTGTACATTGAACAGGAGTTTCCCACGGTGTTCCACCCAGTGAGCATATGCTTCCGCCGTCCTTTCATCCACGGCAAAGACAGCCATAATGGTGCGGTCACGAGTGTCCATGTTGGTGCGGTGAGATACAAACTGGAAATCAGTGAGGTTCTCAAAGCTGGGAAAGTGCATGGCGTGAGATTTGAGGTCATGGATGGTTGCAAGGCACGTGGGGTTTACAATGACGGCCCAATCAGAGTTGGTGAACGAATTCTTGTTAGTAGGGGATGGTGTCTTGGTGCGGCGGCGCTTGCCATTGCCGTCTGCATCATCAGAGAAGTAAGTCTGGGAATTGGGCAATGGGTCTTCATCATATTCGTCATAGTCAGCATCATCTTTAGGTTTGCCTTCCTTTCCCCAGAGGCCCGATGGGCCGTCGTCTTCATCATCCGATGAGTCAACTGATTCGTCATCCTTGCGCTGGAACATGGGGGGCCTCGTGAGCTGGTTGCGGTTGCTGATGACACCGTCTTCAGAGCCAGTGTAGTATTTAGTCGCTGCCATCCTGCATGCTAACACTTCATCATCATCATACTCCACGTAGGTGAACGCCGCCGCTCCATAGCGATGGGGCATTCCTGGGAAATAAGGCGACCATGTTGGCCAACCGTTAGTCTCATTGTGAGGGACATTGCGGTGAAAAATATCTAGTTCTTCGTCGTTGTGCACGCCGTACCACTTAGCGAGATATTCAAAAGCAGCAGCCGGATTTGGAACACTCTTAAAAACCGCCCCTGAGACACGATTGGTGCGCTCTTTGCACCCTCCGGCACCGTACCATGAACGGGTCCATCCTACTGATCCCCGGCCGCCCTTACCCCAGCCAATGACATAAACTGATGACCCATTGTTGGTGCTGTTCTTGAATTGTTGATCCATCCAGTCCCAATCAGATGTTGGCTTTTTGGCGACTTGCTTGCTGTCGTTCTGGGATTTAGAAGATTGCTTGGAGCCTGCTTGAATGAAATCCTCGCAGGCATTAGACTGGAAGATGTAGGGGAAATCAGTCAAGAGGATGCGCTTGAAATACTTGGCATCTTTAACAGTAGTAGCCCCGACTTTATGAATGAACATCGTGATTTTGTAGAGATGTTGCTCACCCTCCGGTGGCGTCCCCGTCATCAGACGCGGTACAATGCCGACTACATGATTGCAGGTAGAAGTTATTTTGTCAATGATGTCGTCGTCCCAGACCTTGTCTGTGACATTCTCAATGGTGTGGCAACGATAGTGCTTATTGCAATTTGCAATGTTCTTGGTGACGTGATCCTTCACGAAAGCCCTGATTCCATCGGTCTTGGATTTCTTGGAGCGGTTGTTGGTGGGTGGGAAAAGGCTGAAAGTGACTATAATTCCTCCACAGATCGAAAGGAGTTTGCCTTCAACTGCACTTGCGAAAATTCGGGCTGCTTCCTCTCCCTCTTCTGTTCTAGCATATCCGATGGCAACTGCCTTGCTGTTACGTCCGTTCTGAAGGACAGCACTGGTCGTATAGAGTATCACCCCGAGGAGCTTGAGGAGTTTGTCGGGACACGCAAGTGTGCTCTGAGTGGGCTCTCCGTCAGTGTCTGTCATGCAAATGCCCGCTGCCTCAATCATGTCTTGTAAGATCTTATGTCCTTAACAAAGCTGTCGGAGTCATCAATAATCTCAGGCGGGAGACCTCCCACCAATCCCAGAGGCATACAAGCATCACAATTTACCGGGGCCAGTTTGAAACGGATGGTGCTGGTGTACTTAGGCATGTCGGAATCGTCGCCTAGCAAAATGTGGTATTTTTGCATGATGACTTGTTGGATGGTGTCACGGAGGGCACGTCCGCGGATGGGAGGAGGGCTTGCCTTATATTGGGGCAGACGTAGTACGAAATAGCCATGGATCTTCTCGTTATTCTTATTACCGGGTGACTCTACCGGTGGGCGCTCGACGCAGCGTTCAATTTCGATGGACAGATCCGGGTTGATGGTCTCGATGCACTTCTTCATGATAGAAGCAACTTCAATGGCTGTCACTTCTGCATCAGGGTCTACCTTGGCTAGATAGTTTGCGTATGTGGAGAATTCCACGAACTGACAGTCGTCTCCGGAGGTGAGTTCGCTGCGTGTGCCAAGAGGAATGCCTTGTTCTCTATTGGCTGGTGTACCAGTATGATCAGGGACTCTATCCGCAGTTGCCCCGGGGACTGACTCTTGTGCCTTGAAACTGTTACCAGTTAGTTTTTTACGTGTTGCTTTCACATGCTCAAGCTGTTCGGCTGTGAAGGCTTGGCGGGGAGGGCGAGAAATGCCGCTGGAGCTGCCGGCGGCGTTGTTCTTGGATGCGGCCGTAGCGTATGATGAGGAGGCGGAGCTAGAAGTAGCAGTGGTGTGGGTGTCACTGTCTTGCACCTGGGGTGGGACGGGAGGTTTGGCAGTGTCGAAAGCGCTGTCGATGCGGCTTTGTATGGCTTGAAGGATGGCGTCGCTTTGGGCTTTGAGGACGGCTTCCAATTCCGATCTTGTGACACCGTCGGTGGCACGGCTTGTTTCACCGGCCGTGCGTTGCTGGGCATGTTCGACAGTAGGCGTGTCAGCGCTCATGATGGGCAATGAGATACTTGTTAGGCTTGATAAAGAATCAGAATCGCTATCGGTGGAGCTTGTAAGCGTGGGGATACTGTCAATGATGGGGTAGTCCACAGGCATGCAATGTGGCATTTGCTCCAGAAATGATTTGTGGCTCCCTTGTGAGTCTATGCAAGCAGACTGTCGACTACAGTCCTGATAATTACTGTCGTTGTTGGCTCGTTTGAAAAGTGTGCTGCTTGTTTCTCGAATTCGAGAAGGAGAGGCATCCATTGCAGTGGTAGGAGCCAGTGCTGTAAGCCAGGTGAAACACTGGGAGATGGCCGCTGTTGTGGATCTGAGAAGACCGCCTAATGAAGGTAGCTCAGGCACAGTAAAATGATTTGAATGACAATTGGGAAATGTCGGCGTGGGAATTGGTATTGCTTTCTCATTTTTGTCAGAATGGAGAAGACTTGTGTGCCGTGAACTGGCGATGTTTGCCGAAGAAGCCGGTTGATTTGGCGAATCGTCACCTTGTGGGGTGCTGGGTGTCATGAGTACGTCAGTGTGACATCTGTCTGTCTTGAATTTGTTAAATATGGCCGTTTTAATCTTGCGTCCATAAGTCAGAATGTTATTGGATAGTGAGAGGGTGCCTCTAAGAAGGCGTCGGAAATGTGTCGCAATGACAAGTTGCTTTTTTTCAAGTGCGGGGCCATGGTGGCTTCCGCCGCCGGTAAGGCGTGGTCGGTAATGATGATAGTACTTTATAGAAACACGACGAAAAGGACGTCTGCTGCACGCAATGAAGGGAGCGACGAGCCGCTTCTGGTTCCGATAAAGAGGGCTATGGCAGGGCTGACGGCAACAACGGTAGTTGATGCCTTGAGATCGACGACGAGCGACGCGGCGACGGCGCTGTGCTGAATCTATCTCACCGATGCTTGGCACCCTCGGCGGATCCGGCGGATCAGGTGGCTTCCTTTTGGGTCCACGCCCGTAGCGGCGTAGTTTCCAGCGTCTTGTTTTGGCGCTGGCCGTCCAGTGTGTTGTCATGGTTTCGATTAGTCGGTATGGTAGAGTGTCATCCATCATATCTTGTCATCTTCTTCGCGCAAATTTTCGAAAGGTATCTATCTGAGAGCTTGAGGTATCTTTTTCAGGTCGGCGCCCGAGCCAAAATAGGTATCTTTGAGACATTAAAATCCATCACAGCCCACCGCACCTTCACAACAACATAAAATACCAGCAAAAAAAACTGAAGACAAAAGATTTTCTAATGCAGTTAGAATAACCAACACACTAACATGTCGAGGTTGAATTCTATTACAAAAGCAGCATTTGCACTTATGACAGTGGGTTGTGCATCTTCGTATACGTACGATATGAATCCATTCGCATCAGCTTGTGATGTTTCACAATCATTTAATTATCGGCAGATCCCACAGCCACCACCTTATCCACCGCCGGATAGCGAACATGACCGTATTATGCTAGAAGATAATACATCGATGTCAACGGCATTGTGTTTATCAATGGCAGATAATAATCCCTACGCAGTGCTTGGACTGGACAGTCGTAATCCTCCATTGGAATTTGATGTCATTCACAAGGCCTACAAGATGATGGCTAAAAAATATCATCCAGATCTAATACTCGATCCAGACTGCACTGAGGAAGAAAGACATTTAGTAAATATGAACTTTGCTCGAATCAACGCGGCTTATGAAAAATTAAAAGCCAACGAGGCCGCAGAAATTCTTGAATACCATGTTTACATTGATGGCAACAGGGTTCGAAGACATGTCACAATCAATTGCGATTCGTACTACAGAGATCCAACGAGACCAAATTACGATAGGATTATTGCAATGAGTAAATACAGAGAGAAGCATCCAAGGAAGAAGTTGTGGTTTGAAAGAAAACACGAGTATGATAAGCCTAGGCATAATGGTGAATGGGAGCCTTAGGAGATTTTATAGTGAGCAGGTAATAAGTCTAGTCCATAGTGTAACATTGTATGGCTTCTAGTTCGCATGGAGGATAGGCTTCAGATATAAGTTTCAAACTTAATTATGAGTAATACTAAGTAATACTTGTATTTATGTTCTATGGTGGCAGTTGATGTAGCTGTTTGCATTAGAAAGTTATTCGTCCCCAAGTATCCTTGTTCTTAGTGTGGAATTGAGCAACTAAATCATCGACATGCCTTCCTAAGCTAACGTTTGAGTCAGTAACTACTGGTCGGTCTTCTGATACAACTCCATCACCAGAACCTATAACTTGAAACACCAACCCACGGCGTTTCTTTTCCATCCCATTAGTAGACACGGGCACAAACCATCTATCATATGCTTCAATGAGCATTTCCTTCGTAATTGATCGGAGGCAGCGTACCTCCTCACGATGGGTCTCAAAATCATACCTCCCTTCACTAATTTCACTCCAATAACTGTCGCATTCATCCTCTAGGGAGTCAAACATTTCCAGCTTGTTCTTGGCCAGTGCAATTACATTTTCCATATACGTCTCGTGCTTCATGTCAATCAACTCTGAGCGATAGTCAGACAAGAACTTGTTGATTCTTTGTATCAAGTCATTGGCACTAACGACTGATGTTGTGACTTTAAAGCTCATTCCTATGACGCCTGTATTGAGGTGATTTATCATTCTGAGTAAGTTACTGACAAGTAAGCAGCGCCAAAAACATGAACGTAATGCATCACATACCATATGTCCAGCGAGCACCACATGAAACTGAGTATCCAAGTTGTTGCTTTGTACGGAGGTCAGCATAGAAAGGTTCATCCAATATCTGTGCTATAAGATCAACAAGGCAGCGATTCATCAGCCCATCTTTGTCTACCTGCACATATAACTCAACAGCGGTATTAGGTTCCTTAGGGTCTAAACTTGGTGCAGTTATTCCGGTGCATTCTACTGACTCTTTTGCCTTGGTAACAAATTTTGGTGAAATATTCTTTTTGGGGATCGCACTGTGATCACCACTTGCAAATGACTCGTAAATAATACTTGCTGCAATTTTGGCATCTCCACAGGTTGCATTTCCATGGTAAAAAGATTCAATTGCCAACCGTTTTAACATGCTTGTCTGGATATATGGTTGACTTTTGATTGAGACGTGATTCATTCACTTGAACTTAGTATATTGTTTGAATATCAACTCACCATTTCAGCGGCGAAAGTTTTGCTGTCGATGCTCTCCATTGCTTGCAGTTTTGAAGCAGCAGACTTCAGCGATGGTCTCAGACACAGCAAACGCAAAGTGGTGACGAAACTAGAGGCCTTCATACCTGATTTATAATCAAACAACATGAGAATAGTTTTTGTCATGGATATAAATCATATCTAGCAGGCTATAAACTTACCTGAGTTACGATAGCCACGCAATAGACTCTCAAGACACGCTTCAAACCTGCCACTTTTTATGCTTGGAGGTAAATCATCCCTGTCTTTGAAGCTTGTAAAAACGTTGAGAACAATTCTAGCCAAATCAAACAGCTTATCATCAAAGCCCCAGACACGAATGGAGAATCCAGTATCATTCGAAGAGATTGAGCTGCCCAATTCACTTGTGCTGGCTAAGTAACAAGTTTCTACTAATTCATCTCCACATAGCCGACAAAAAAGATCGAGGCAGCCTTGTTTCAAGGCCGAGTCTTTTACACCGTCGCATTCCACTTTGATTCTCAAGTCGGCTACTGGCCTTTTGAACTTTCTATCCTGAAGGTGCCAGACCTTGGACAACGCCATTAACATAAAGTCAATAATCAATAGTTCTGAGTTTATCATAACAATATTGCAATGCTCTTACCTTTATACCGTGTTTATCATGTATAATTTGAGGCAGTCGCGAGGGGAGTGCTGCAGGTGGTATTGGTGGAAACGCCATACCATCTTCTACATCATCATCGTGATCTGCGTCACCATAGCGCAGCACGGCTCCTTCTCCGTGTCTCGGTACGGCGATCACTTTAAACTTTATCTTTCCTCCGTCTGCGAAAATAATGCAAGATTAGCACAAATGACACATATGAAGTTGTTTTTCATTAACTTCATACACCTACCAAAGCTTCCTTCATGACCAGGTTCCAGGGAAGAATCATCGGTAAACGATTTGTCGTTTGGAGAATCAAGAATGTGCCATTTTTCGTCCTCGTCTTCGTAAGATAGCAATAAACGATGAACATCCAATGACTTGTTCTTTTGAACTTTGTACTGTGTGACCACAGCTGGAAACCACGACTTCTTCTTGCCAACTGTGATGCATACTTTGACCGAGCAATTTAGCAATGGATGGGCCGCATCATCCTCTTGAGTGGATGTCAAAAATATAAATTGGGTTAAGCGATACTGAAAAAAAAAATGAAAATACTTAGCGGTAATATCTAACCTGGAAGAGGCTTGAGATCCAGATTGCTCGGTATAAATGGATTTTGGGGAGGAAGATTGAGAAGTAGATCTGTTGAAGGTAGCTGAGGCTCAGCAGCCTCGCACCACTGTTGAAATGTGTTGTCGGATATTGGTTCGACATAGAATTTAGTGCCAAATCGGGGCTCAATCATCGGAGGGCCCGCCTCTGCAACATTGAATGATTGTTGTATGTCACAAATTTCCACATTCGCAGCGTCGTTTGATTCATTGGTCGGTTCAGCATCTCCATCACGCCCAAAGAATGATGACATCAAATCAACTCGGGTGTTGTTAGGTGTGATATAGTTTAACAATAGATCTT
Source organism: Cyclotella choctawhatcheeana (assembly GCA_036939855.1). Taxonomy (NCBI): domain Eukaryota; phylum Bacillariophyta; class Thalassiosirophyceae; order Thalassiosirales; family Thalassiosiraceae; genus Cyclotella; species Cyclotella choctawhatcheeana. The sequence goes on from JALLPH010000363.1 coordinate 20,490, forward strand.
CAACAACAGAGTTGTCGATTGTATCACCGAAAAGCAAGGAATCCCCATCCAAAAGACGTTCCTCTGGCAAATTCCACCACGGACACATGGCACCTGAATGTACAAATGTTATTAGAATAGTCCATTAATGAAAAAAAAAACAATTGGACTCAGTTGTTGAAAGTCTCACCACTGAGGTCCTCGACAATATCTGTAACATCACCTTCATCTTCATACATATAAGACAGAGCAGCAATCGACTTAAGTTCATTATATATCCATGGTGGAAGTCCCTTGACTTTGTTTCCTTCGTCATCTATATAACCCATCTGAAAGTGATGACGTAGCATACCAATGTATGCAAACACTGAAATTAACAAAAGAGATGAACATCTATGCAGTGAACAACATTCAATTGTACAACATAATATGAAATATGATTTTCCAACACACATACCAACTTCAACAACCTTTTCCCAAGAACCAATCCCAGCCACTGACAATGAAACTTGTAACGAAAACAAGGCGTGTGTACTAGCGTCCGACTCTCCATCCTCACCAATCCCCGCACTACACCCCATGGCCCATCCATTCTGTTTCAAACACGATAATATCGACCCAGAAGCCTCGTGACCTAACAAATGTCCAATATAGTCTGCCGGTTTGGTACGCCAATGCGGACACATGGATGGGATTTGCCAAGTTAGCGTGAGGGTATGTCGATCTTTCACCGGTACAATACGGTATACTTTGCCCAATGAACTCGGATGGAAGGGAAGTTTGTACGGGTCCAAGTTCGTAACACATCGTCTTTCATCGTTAGTATCATAGGTTGGACTGGGAAGTTGAGGTTCCGATGGTACATTGCTAAAGTATTTGACGACACGTCTTTGAATTTCATCCAATTCGTACCCCGCCATGACAACGAGTCTCATATTCTTGGCATAGTAGTGCGTATGGTAGAAATCTCGTAATTCCTTCATAACGTCAATGCCCTTTGCCTCTGGTTCGATCTTTAACGATTGTTCATTCCCCCAAGCGAATTTTGCAAATGGATGAAAAGGCCTTTTGTCACCATTGTTGTTGTCGCTGTCACCGCCATCACTATAAACCTTTCCCATAATAGGAGCATCCCCGTCCATTCCGCAAGTATAACACATGACCTGACCCAATCGATTGTCATCATCGGACTTGTTCAATTCAAACTCGCTCTCCACGGCATTCAATTCCCGTCCCGCCTGCTCCCCGCCCAACAACGGACATACGAAGAAACTGCTAAACATTTCCAACGCCTTCCATACGGTACGTTCGCCGTCGCTCCCGTCTTGGGGTATACAGTAATGATAACACGTGTATTCCATGTCGGTGAAGGCGTTGTCGTCGCCGCCGTGTTGGGATAGGAAGGCGTCGTATTCGTTGGTGCCGGGGAAGGATTGTGTGCCCAGGAAGAGCATGTGTTCGAGGAAGTGTGCTAGGCCTTGGAGATGGGGCGGGTCTGTTTGTTTATGTGTGTGTGTGTGTGAAAATAGAAAGTGTTGTAAGAATCTTTTGCATGAAAGGCTTTATTGATGTCGTAGATGAAAGCTCACCGTGATAGGAGCCGACATTCACTGACAGAGCCGTGGCCGCCTTGCGCAGGCCATTGTTTTCAGATTTACCATTTGACGCATCATCGTCATCATTGTCATCACGGCTATCATCATCTTCTTCGTCATCATCATCGCCATCGCTATCAGTTTCATACTCGCAATACCCCTCCAACTTGCGTTGACGCATGGCCACGGTATCGCAAATTAGCACGCATTTCAGTCCGTTGGGGAGAGTGATGTGTCGATACTCCTTCTTGTCGAGAGGTGATTTCGTAGGGTTGAGGTCTGGACCGATGATAACTCCGTCGTCGTCTACATTGCTGTTGTTGCCATGGGAGTTGGTGGTGGTGATGATGGCATCTCGCTGGATATCGTTTGGATTTGTTATGTTTGGTGGCATGATATCATGCATTCAAGCCAACGAGGACTGACTAGACATGAGGTACGACCACAATAATGGAGAGGGACTGTGAGACGATAGGTACTTACTACATATCTAGGTGGTGAATTTATCTACCTATGGTAGTAAAAAGAAAAAATCGGACACAAACACAGAGACGGAGGCAATTTCGGACACAACTTTCATCTTCGATACCCGCCCGCCCGACTACGCCCCGCCCGAGCCCGAGGCCGAGGCGACGATCGACGATACATACCTCTCCATGGCAACAATAAAAGTAACTACGAGATGTTGAAAAAGGAGATCCGCGGCAGCTACGCAGCAGTTACAACATACGCAGCAATCTGCGCGGCAACAGCCATCCATCATGACCTTGTGTTGTGGTTTCAAGTTCGTGAAAGCTTGTTCATTTACTTTAGGCTTTAGGCCTTAAATAGAAGACCAGCGGCAGTTACAAATCATGTAGGAGATTCGTTGTGATTGGATCTGATATGATGAATCATCAATTGATTATTGATGGCTTCCGCGAATCTTCGCGAGATATGGCCAGAAATATAAATGCAGTCCACGCAGCAGTAGTTATCTACACAGAATTCAGTAGATCTTCGCACCATCTTCCTAATGAGAGGCCTGAAATGAAAAGATCCACAGCAATTACGCAGCAGCAGCAGACATCAATCATGTATATCTTGTGCCTTGAATTGTGGGTTCTGCGGACACAATTAATGCTCTCTTTCTCTATCAATAAATAGAATAATAATTCCCAACGCCTTGCTGTCATTCAATCTCATTATCTTTTCAACTTTATCCGCAGAAGGCATAACTACACACAAGGATAGTGACAGCAACTACGGTACTAGAACTATGAGCTCCGCGAAAGCAATCCGAAGCATTGCACGACTTTCAATGCATGTCATCAGTTCTGCAAACAGAAAACCAACAAAATGGTGAGTTTATCGTGGCTTTCACAGTTATTATCTCGCTTACTCTGTTCTCACGTAGGTACTCTATTCTCACGTTTTCTTTCTGATTCAATTAGTATAAAAAGACCGCAACATCTAACACAGAACGCCTTTGCTGCCCTGGCCGGACAGGAGCATACACCACAGCTTTCATCGGGACAAGACATCGAGATGCTACTGTGTAACATCGGAGCAAACTGCCGTCTTTCGAGTGTGACAATTCAATCGTTGATGCAAGGTGCTAGTACTCCAGCGGAGACAGAACGTTGTGCACTTACTGGTAATGAAATTATTGATCTCATTGCTATGATTCGATCGATTTAGAATGCGTGTTCTATATCAAGCAACTGAAAAACCATGGACGACATGTAAATATTTAGATTCTGTTATGTAGCACTAATAGGAGAACGAATACAATTTAAGTTCGAACCAGACAGGTGTGTACATGTACAGCTCAAGAGCATGTACTGAAATAATTACAGTAGATTATATACAATCTTGACAAAGGAAACAAATACCAATACCTTATGCGTCAATGGTATGAATTTTTATTGGACCCTCAACTGCAAATGAAAATTATTGATAATAGCTCTCCCAAGTTTTTCCCTCCATTTTTCGCACCCTGCACCTACCCGGCCCCCCGACCCCCGACGCGGCCGTTTGACTCTCGACCTCACAAATCTTTCGACGGCTTTCGACTTCCAAATAAATAATCTTCCTACTTCTCAGTTGACCGACATCAAACAATTTTAGACTAGCTAAAATCTGCATAGATCATGTCTAAAGCCAATACAGCACCAATCAAGTGGGCTCAACGCTCCGATTCCTTGTATCTGACGATTGCATTGCCTGGTAAGTTGTTTTGTTAGATGCATCTAAAGAAGATTGAAAATTTCAATCCACATGCATTAGACATTTGCTTGTTATTACTATTGCAACTGATCTATTGCAAACACATCAAACTCAATAATATCATCAATTTCTAACTTTATTGAACCATCTTATTGATGCTTCTATTAAAACAGATGTCAAGGATGAAAGTATTAACCTCGAAAACACCACACTGAAATTCAAAGGTAAATCTGGACCCGATTCGAAAGAGTATGAAGTAGACATTGAATTCTTCAAACCGGTAGACGCAGAGGGATCAACTTATAAAGTTTTGCCCAGGAGTGTCCAAATGCATGTAATGAAAAAGAAGGGGGAAGACGGGGAAGATGGGGAAGATGAAGAGTTTTGGCCTCGGTTGTTGAAAGATAAGGCCTTGGAGAAGAATCAGGTTAGTATCTTCGCTTGATCTTGCCTTATCGAGGATTTGATTCACATGTGTTTTCTGGATTGCATTGAATGCATAATATCATTCCTATTTCTCCTTTTGAATTATACCAGGTGAAAATCGACTGGGATAGATATGTTGACGAAGACGAAGAAGAGGGAGGATTTGATACATCAGCACTGGATGGTGGAATGGGTATGGGAGGCATGCCGCCTGGTATGGAGGTGAGTTCAAGTTTTTATCCAATCTTTCTTTGCAGTATGTCTATTGCTGATGTATTCTATGTTTGTTACAGGGCATGATGGGAGGTATGGGTGGTATGGGGGTAAGTCGTTTTATTGAAAATTCATGAACTATTCGTGGCAATTCTTTCTCATTTTAAATCACTTTCAATGCCATATCAACATGTGAACAAAACAGGGCATGGGAGATATGATGGGCGGTATGGGAGTAAGTATTATCACTATTTTTCAATTCTTAGCATTATATATGCATTACATCATTTCTCACCACAAATTAACACAAAAAATAACATCAGGGAATGGGAGGACCTGGCGGAGGAATGGGTGGCATGGATATGGACGCACTCATGAAGCAAATGGGATCAATGGGAGGAGCAGGAGGTGCAGATATGGATGGAGGCGAAGTCGACTCAGATGATTCCGATGATGATGATTTACCGGATTTGGAAGAGTCTTAAAACAATTCACTTGAACAATATGATTTGTTATGGACAACAAAATAGACTTGTCATGCCAGGGGTGTTGCAAACTTCATGGTGCACCGTTTCATAAAACAAATATCTGGCCAAGAGAGTTACTAAAGCAGTTTTTGAAACTGAGGTGAATTCTTCGGTTAAATTAAATTGTTGTGAATCTCGCAGCTACTTGAACTTATCACAATACATTTCAATGCTGAATTGATTTCATCACAAGCATTTTGACATCATTATCTTTATCAAGGTTCTGGCACACATAACTTAGATTGCTATATATGCATCAATTCAGAGTAATAATTTTATGTTGTACATTCGCTACTAACCCAAGTCCATGCTCTTTGTAGAATTGTCCGTGTCTTCTCCAGAACCATCCTTCTTTTTTTCACTGCTAGTACTGCTCTTCAACACCGCCTCTATTCGAGATCGTCGGATCAGATCCTCAATTTTTCTATCTACGGCATCATAGCTAGCATCCCCAATCACATTACGAGACCCCTTCATTCTTCCAAATACAACTTGATACATTGAATTTCGAATGGAAGATTCGGATATACTCCCGGAAGAACTATCAAGACTGTCGTCGTCGTTAATATCGCTTCCTTCCAAACTCATATCGGATATCCCCGACGTAGATTGTTGTAGTGGTCGTTGAGATACAGGCTGTTTGCAGTTTATTGTCATACACGTTGACATACTGCTCGTAGTAGCATGATTATTATTAGATGCATCGATTTCACATGACGGAGCTGGCGGTTGTTGCGAATCAACCATAGTATTAGCTGATACATCAATACTCGATTTAATACCCCTCTGAGAATAATGTCCGGGCGGATCAGCAGCACATAAGCTCAACATTTCGAGGGTATCATCCACTGTCTTCATTCGCTTATTTGAAGGTGGAGATGTCAAAGAGGGTGCGTAACATGTTCCACTACATGCTTCTTCTCCGGGAGGATCGACAGGACGACGTTTCCTCCCTGAGATTGCGTATTGCTTTGATTGACTGTTCGGTGTGGAACTGATGGGAAAAAACGAGTTGGTGATGGATGCCATTGTCAACTGTTATTTTTCCTTTTCCGAACTGAGAAATACGGTTAGAGGCTTTTGGCTTCCTTTGGCTAATCGGCCTTTGCTCGATCAAGCTCGATAGAGGTCTTCGATTTTGATTTGTTGAGTCGTTGCAGGTCGTTGCGTTGTTGTTCGCACAAGCAACCACCACAACCGCGCGCCAAGCGCCAACACAAGCACAAGCCGTAGATACATCATCTTCACCATGGCAGACTCTATCCCCCCACCGCCTCCACCACCACCTCCTCCGCCGCCGCCTCCCACAGACCCACCGCCACCTCCTCCACCTCCCCCACCAGTACCAGCACCAGCACCAATACAACCCCTAGCCCCATTACCACCGCCGCCAAATGCCGCCGTACAGACCATGGATCAAAATATCCTCACATCGGCCTGCACCACACTCGAACGCCTCCGCTCTCTCTACGCCGAACGCGAGGCATGTCAACTATTCGCCGCGTCGCTACTATCCCACCCCCACGGGGCCACGGGCGAAAAGGAGGGAGAGCAACGCAAATTATTCGACGAGGCCATGATGGACCCGTTGCATCCCCGCTCATTACCCGGTGGGGTGAAAGATGCCTGGTCATCACTAGTGAAAAGTGCAGATGTTCTGGAGGAGGGGATGGAAGAGCAGCAGGATGTTCATTCGGGTGGGATAACGGCTAATATGATCGCTAATGAATTGGCCAAGAATAAGGCTCATAAGGAAGAGGATTACAGTTTGACGAAGGGACAGTTGGGGGGTGCCTGTCGTTCCTCTGCTCTTAAGGCTAGCCTTGATAGAGAGGCCGAGTTGGATTCTTTATTGGTTAAAGAAATGGTAGAAGACGAGGGAAGTGGAGAAGGATCCAAAGCACTAGAGGATGCATGGCGTGAGATCCGTATGGCAAATGTCACATCGAATCAGTCAGAAGAGACGATGAGTGTGGGATGCTGGGAGTTGATGAATTCATTTTATGCACGTCTCAAAGAGGTGAAAGATTATCACGCCAAAGAAGGAGAGGGTGATAATGCGGCTGTACTTAGCACACAGTATCAAGATGAATTCGGAGCCACCATGCCGGGTGAACAACCTATGTTATCTGGTCATAAACGGAAACACGGACTTCCCATCGCAGATGGATATGACATTGCATCCCTAATTGCCACTGAAACACGTTCTGTTCGTTCCGGTGAAGTCTTTTCTCCAGAGGAAATGTTTGGAAAGTATCTCGATTTGGTTGGGATTTATGATGAGGAGGTAAGAGGCATGAGACATGCTTTCGCCTCAGAGACAAATGAAAGCGGAGAAGCGGAAACTGTGGGAGCTCCATCTGTAGTGTCTTACCTTGAATTCCTAACAATTCTATCTAATGGTCTGAACACTTCCATATCAGAGCAAGCAAAACTTCGTGATCGTCGTAAATATGCACGGTTCTTGTCAACTCTTGAGAAGTATTTGGTTGGTTATTTGAAACGCACTAGTCCGTTTTTGGATGTGAAAGAGGTAATTGACCCTTCAATTGCAGCATTTGAGAAGGAATGGAGTGAGACAGGTGGTGTAGATGGATGGGAATGTAAGATTGCCGAAGCCTCAATGGTCCATGGGAAGGAAAATACAAATGACGAGAATGCTGCTTCAACTGCTGGGATTGATTTAAATGAATATAGCAACGCTACAGAGTTAGAGAAAAACGTGTCTGCTGACAAATTGAAGTCTGAATTGGCTCGATTAGGCCTCAAGTGTGGAGGTACGCCAAAAGATAGAGCAGCGAGATTGTTCATGACGAAAGACACACCGTTGGATCAGTTACCTGCCAAAATATTTGCAAAGAGCAAGAAAAGTGCTGCTACTGAAACAGCTGAGCAGAATGCCAAGGTCAATTCCAGTTCAACTGAAATCATTATAAAGTCGAGCAGTCAAGCAGCTATTTCTGATAGTAGGGTAGACATAGCACGTGCAGAATCAGTAGTGTCATCCCTGCTGGACCAACTTCGTCCAACGCTTGATGGAACTAGACGCAGAATTGAACGTAGGTCCATCCAGACAGATCACGAGCGTGATCAAGAGATTTACGAAGAAATCAATGGATCACAAGATGATACCAATCAACAGACTAAAAAGCAAAAAGATGGAGATAACGGGAATGACAGCGCAGATGAAGACAGCGAAGATGATACCCCAATTTATAACCCCAAAAATGTCCCTCTTGATTGGAACGGCAAGCCAATCCCTTACTGGCTATTCAAACTTCATGGCCTGAACCATTTTTATCCCTGTGAAATTTGTGGCAATGAATCTTATCGCGGAAGGCGCAACTTCGAAAAGCATTTCACAGAATCGCGTCATGCATATGGAATGAGGTGTCTTGGGATACCTAACACAAAGCACTTTCATGGTGTAACAAAGATTGAAGATGCACAAGAGTTATGGTCCAAGCTGAAATCAGATCTCGAAGAGAATCAATTTGATGGAGATGAGGAGGAAGAGTATGAAGATTCACATGGGAACGTGTTAAATAGGTCTCAATACGAGGATCTAGCGAGAAAGGGTATGCTGTAAATAATTAACTCCATTGTTGCATAATGAGTTTTTACATCGTTCAAGTGTCTCACTGCTTTCAGGCTTTCAGTATCATTTCTTTGCTCTAGGCCTTTCTTTTTTCTCATATGAATATGTAGTCTCTAATATCCTGTTGATACCGCGTTGATGTCTCCTGACGTGGACCTCCATCTGGGACGTCATCACTGCTTTCCCCATGTCATTGCTTGTATTTTACTAACATAAAATCAATTCCATTGAGTGCATCAGGTCATTCAACCTTATGCTGAGGAGAGCTCCAATATAGAACATCTCCTCCCCAATCTTCTGCCAATACTACAAGCCTGTAGTCACTCATGTCTTCCCCGCTACAGCATCAAAAACTTCGGTGCCGTCACCCCCCGGACACTACCTTTCCTCTCTCCAGAGCAACGTGGTCGTTGCCTTTTGACAAACTGGCTGTGTTCACATCTGCTGTGTGTTCCACTCTAGAGATACCAACCCCTGCCTTTGATCCCGTCATATGTTGCTCGAAGACGCCTGACTTTTGGCCTGCTGATACTGTACGCAAATACACTGAGGTGGGATACCATAATTTTCAATTCACGGAGTATTCATTGCCCGATCGTTGGGAAACCCAACAGCATTCCTCTGACTATCCACTCCAAAGCGGTCGATCATCCGATGCTCTCATTGATTATGCGCCCCCCCCCCTGCACATGGTGGTGCCTCTTCTGAGGTCACTCTTGCAACGGCCCATCAGATGAGATCAAACAAGAAGACCCCAATGCAGTGGCTGAAATGGAAGCTGCCCATCGTAGATTGGGGGACGATTGTACTCGGTGTCTTGAAGCCAAAATTGCTGACTTACGAGCTGAAGCCAGACACCTATGTTTTCCTGCAATACCTGCTTCTGCAGGAGCCCCTGCTGCACCTCCGACCAACGAGACTGCTGCTACCAATGAAGCAACTCAATTTCTCCAATTCATGTGAGAAAATCCAGCTCTCACGGCTCAGCAAAATCAAGCCCTGCTCACTGTCCTCACGCGATTACAGCAACGTCAACCTCTTCATCCGGCTGCTCCTGCACCTACACCTCTAACTAAACCCTAAATCAACTTTCCCCATGTGGGAAGGCACCGAAGCCACAAAAGCTGATTTTCTTTTCAGTCTTGATGCAATGAATCGAGACCCTTTCTTCCAATCCATTACTAATTGGTCTCGGACTACTCCAGGCCTCGAAACCCAGAATAATTATCTCCAAGCCAATATTGTTGATGACAAGGTTCTGCTCAAGCATCTTACTATCTTTTCGAATGATCCAACACTGGCACAAGACGGGTTTGCTATGTTAGACCGCCTTATTGGCAACTTGAAAGGGACACAACCAAAAATAGGCTTTTGATTCCATCTGAAAGTTCGTAGGATGTATTCAGTATTCATTATTCATTGCATTTGATTGGATATGAATATTGTCAGACGATGAATGCGAATGATGGGATATTGAGGAAAGGTCATGTTCTGGACGTCGCCAATACCAGGAGGGGCATTAGTATTAGCAACAACAACAACAACAATAAGATGAGTTGGTGATACATTTTATTGTAGGTTGATAAGTTAAAGACTGGCTCATTAGAAACTGACCCTAGTTGTTTTGGCGGGAACAAAAAAATTCGGCCGGCCATCGCCAGTTTTTGTATCCGGACCAATTCGGCTGTTGTAAAGCGATAAGTTGAATGTTAATCACCATATGTTATAGTCACACCTTTCACTAGATGATATAAGCTACAGATTGATATGTGATACTACATATCTGTTTACATTGCATCAGATACTAATTACTCGTTAAAGTCAGGATACAAAGACACGATGTGCGGATATAAATAGTTTGGGACTCCGCGACAATTGACTAGGGTCAGTTTCTAATGAGCCAGTCTTAACTTAATGGACAGTTGAATGGTCAATCAGCATTTTTAAAATATTTTTTACATAGACAGTATGATAGTGAACCTTAAAGAAGAACAGAATGGTACTCATCTCAACATTCCTCATTCTAACAGCATCCGCGCTGATGACTTCCCCAAAACATAGAACCTCTATGTTCTGCTGCTTCTCCTCCTCCTCTTCTGCTAAAATCCGTGGCATACACCACAGTTGTCTCTATCATCATTCCCGTCATCTTGATCTTGACAAATGCTGACTTCCATCCCCAAACATTACGGTTTTTAATTCTCACAGTTGTGTGTCTCTGTAGTGATGATTTTTTTCCAGCCCCTATGTTTTTAATTTTTTTTTCATCAACTGACTCTGAGAAGTTATGTTGCACAATGAATGTGCAAGACTGAAGATTATCTGGTGAAAACTTCTCAATCTCTATACTAATAAGAATTAAAAGAAAGTATAGTCAAGATATACAGTAGAAAGCTGCTGCATAGTGTACCCTTGGGGAGATACAGCACCCTACCTACTGACTTGTAGAAGGGAGGGTACATAAGCAGTTTAAATTGGGTAGTAGTTACCATAATCATAAAAACAAGTCAGGGGTACTCAGACCTACTCAGACCTACTCAGACCTTCTTCAAAGCTAAATCTATGACGTCATATTGTTAGGTGATACTAACCACCTGCCACGCCACGCCACGAGCCACTACGACTCCAGCTCCCGCCATCTACAACTCGCACGTGCCACGTGCAAAAGAATTCAACAGTGCTTCAAACAGTTTCATAATCTGCAAAAAAGCATCGTTTTGCTCCTTTATCAGGTTAGCGTCTTCGTTGTTTGCGATGTGGTTGCATAATGTAGTCCAGCCAACCCCCATGGTACCATAGTGTCTCAATCTAACGTTTATTCTGCTCTCTCTTTCCCATCCTACACGTATGGTGTCTGTGATTTCCCTCAATTGATTGTGACGATTTGACATCGACGCAATTTTACGGGTGATAACTCACTAATAAAAGCGAATTTTACTAGTAAATTCGAAATTTCGACTTTTTTCAATTGTCTAGCTAGTGCTTAGTATGGTGGATTTGTGACTTTGTCTGTACTTACTTTTTATGTGGCATGCCAATAGTTGCCTGAAAGCTCATAACCTGGGGATTCGAAAACGTCCTTGACCGCGGGATACAGATTTTTCTGTGTCAAGAAAAAGGGCTGTTCTACAGTTTCTGCGCGTGGCCTGTTGCATTTCACAGCCCAAACTAAAATCAGCAATGGCAACAGCTCGCGTCGCCATGCATGGTATTGGCTCGCCATTGCCTCGTCCACGTCCACGTCCACGTCTACGTTCACGTTCGAGGCAAAGCCGCCGGCACTCGAACTTCATCGGCGATACCATCAACATCCTCTTTGTCTTGGATCTGCAGCTGATTTCCCTGCCGCTTGATTCGAACGTCGTCCATGGAAGAAAAACGAACCATGTACCATCCGCCGCCTCGGACTTCTTCGACTGTGCCGCTCTCGTACGAAGCGTCGTCGTCGTGTCGATCGAGACTTTATCGCCAATTTCGTATCGGGATGCGTGTAGAAGCGATGGTTCGATGTCTCTTTTGATATCTTTTCGTGATATTGATCTAGAGGATTGTACAGGAACAACGCCACAGCAGCAATAGCAGCGACGATGAACACGGAGTCATGAGGCATCATTGACAGACCGCTCACAGTGCCTTTGACGAATTCAAACTAGCATCTTCTTCCGGCGGTAATCATCATAGTCACAAGTCACAATAATATCAGGCAGAGCAGAGCAACCTCGTTGTTGGTGTCAGCGATGAACAATACTGCCACTCCTTCCACTTTGAATGATGCAAATGATGACTAGTCCGGATACTACAACTAACAATGACGGTTTGAGCGGGATCAAGACCAGTTTACATAGCCCATTTTGGAGCATGACAATTCAAACAATGGTAATGCAGTCTCTGATGGTGGTGGTCGTAGTGTAAACAACAGCGGAGAATCGCGCAGCGGGAGAGATCCACCAGCCAAATCACCTTTTCACAAGAGTTTCTTAGGGCAATACTTTCCAAAAGGAGATTGAAGAGATGAAGTCCGAGTACGAGTCTTGCTGCAAGGCTTTGAGATTGTGATGACAGTACCGGAAGAATGATGAGACGGCATCCGTTGAGTAGAGAAGTCACGAGTCTACAATGCTGAATACAAAGCGGTGGCGAGGGGACTGGAAGTGAAATGGCGACAAATGATTCAATGGAGAGTCATTTGAGGATTATTGGTGCTGGTTGTTTCACTGTAGATAGACTTCAGAAAGAAAGGCCGCATCTTCAGAGGGAATGGCGCAGGTTGATTAGAAACTCATGGAATCCTCTACCATAGGTTAAAGTAGTGCACATTTAGACAACACTTCAATCTTGACGTCTGCCATTCACTGTCAACATGAACATCGATTTCGTTTCAGTCTCATTTTCATTTACGCATCTCTCGTTTCAGGAATCACAGAGCGGAGTCGAAATCCAGAGACCAGTACCCCGCGGTCTTCGACGCATTGACTCCTACTCATCAAGACATACTCGAAACACGTTTGAACGCCTGAAAAGAGCGATGGGAACCCTCTGAACCAAGACTCGC
>JALLPH010000364.1:0-21032 GCA_036939855.1 Cyclotella choctawhatcheeana
TCCAGGCGCTGCCATACTTGGTGTGTGAATATGTACGAATGTCTCCATCAACTGCTAGATCTGCCCCGTGGCTTTGAAATACGGAGGATTGCGTGGCAAGCTTGCCTTTGGCCACGTTGATGAATTCGTGATCTGTATTTGCAATGTTGCCATCTCCTCTTGATAAATTCGAAATGTGGAATAAATAAATATTGTAAGAGGTTTTGAGAACGAGACCAAATAGAAGGAGGATAAAGATGACGATCCGTCTGCTGATTCCTGTAGGACTTGCGGCGGTGTTGGACATCGTACCAGTCAAAAACTATTTTGAACCACTAAAATGTAACTTAAGTCGCTCAACTTAGACGCGTTATTGTGACTAGATAACATGCATTTAGCACAAAAGTGAATTAGCAGCATTCTCGAAGACCCTTTCAAGTACTTAATTCCAGCTCGCCAGGTCCAGAAAGTCATAACAAAGTATTGTCATAGTAGCCACCAGCAACCTCCTCTTAGTAGATAATGGTTCAAATTGATCGTACGTAGAACCCGGTACAAATTCTACGGGGAAAAAAGATGTAACTTAACTCTCGCGTCATTTCACAAAAACTCGCTCCACCATGTTCCCATCGACGACCCAAACCATGTCAGTTCAAAGCACTTCAGACCACAAATCACCACCACTCATTCCACCATAGTACTTTCGTCGACCTACCTCTTCCCTGCCGTCATCGTCGCTGTCATCATCCATCACCGGTCACCCTCATAGTGCTGTCATCTGACCGACCGACCACCGGCCACCGGCCATCCACAGGGAACAATCACACTTCAAGCAATCATCTACAAACTGCACAACTCGTTGGTCGATACGTGCCAACCTTCCCCGACGTCAAGCCAAATACGACATATCATAATTAACCGACAATCAACCATCTTGGATTTGGTCCGTGGTTATACAACAATCAACCACCGCTGAAAACGGTTAAAACATAATTTACATAGTAGATGCAAAAGGACGACAAAAAGTGGCACACAATAGCACAACATATCATCTAAGCAAGGGGGTCTGAGATAATATAAGGTTAGAGGCGATGAGTGGAAAGATAAAGAGTTGAACAAATTGTGAACACAAATCATTGAAATGTTAATTGGTATAATAGCTTTTAAAGTAACAACTATATTCATATCATTATTATATCTATTCCGAAAAATAAATTGGTGCATTCCAAAAGCTGCCATCTAATTCCACACGCGACTTTGCTCAGTTCTCTTGCCCTCACATTATTTGCTATTTGCCCAAATTTGCCCTCACCTCTCCACGTCCATCAATCCCATTGTCAATAAAAGCAATCGTTCCATCCTATCTATCCCTTCTCGCTTCGCCTTTTGTATCGTTTAACCCGCACATCGTACAATCTCTGCGTTGTGCATCAATGTTTTGTTCAAGGAGCCTGAAATAATATCCCTGTTCGTGATTTGGTGCGTGCGTCCAAACTCTTTAGCTTTTAGTAGACCAGTCTTGACCCAGCTTGTTAGACTTATCTTGTCGTCCAACCAGTCAAGAATGGAGTCGTTGATGGCTCCATTTATCTGTCGGTCTTATGCGGGCGATAGGAACTGCTGCGTCGTCGCTCATGGTTGGACGGGTTTTGCCATTTTGTCGGTTTGCGATGGATGCAATGAGCAATGAGCATTGTTTTCATAGTGTACTGATTCCTACGCATACCGCTAAAAAGATAAGTTACATGGTCTTCAGGCGAGAATTTCTACAGGATCTACGTAGGAATAGTACAAAATAGCGATAGTGGTTCAAAATAGTCATAGTGGTTCAAAATAGTTTTTGACTGGTACCCAAAACCCAAAACGGAAAACGGAGTAAAAAATGAACTTCTGTGCATTCACAATCAATAGATAAAACTACTGTGCGGAAACAACTGGATGTTGACAGTACTCTCCTGGTCGTCAGATAGATACACATCAAGTATCAGTATCAAGCTTCAGTGATTGAAGTCTGACTGGTCAGTTGCCACAGTTGAGCCAGTGTGCGTCAACGTCAACAGTCAGGTGTCATAATAATATTATTGACAACAGACAACAGGTGAACGGCGAACGTGTATCTTGATAGGGGCCTTACTTACCCATCTCACTTGTCACTTGGGTTGTTCATACCCCCAAAGATTTCAGACAGAGGGCATCTCCTTGCTAATTTCATGCCACTTCAAGCATCTGATCAATTACATGTCCAATTCGATTCCGCCCCACCCTCCTCGTCGACGGACGAGGTTAATGATGCAATTAAGTGTGATGAGAACTCAGATGTTACTTTCCCTACCAATGCCCCGCCCACCGCCTGTCGGGCTCAATCCCCCAAAACAATGCACGAACCACCTGCTGCTACGACAAACAGGATGAAACAACACAATGTTATTGAAACTCTGCTCAAGTCAACTTCAACGTTAACATCACCACCGTCAATTGGCATGCCCACGAACAAGGAAACTCATCGGGATGCCAACAATGAATCCATGCGAGATGACACGAGAGACAACAAAAATAGCAGCTCCAAAAAGAAGCACTTTAATAGTAATCAACACAAACAAAAGCAGCAGCGCACATATTCATCCGCCGCCTCCTTAGTAGTTTGTGGTGTCGATGGCACAGTATTTACATTAGACGCCTACACAGGTCAGTTACGGGGGATGTTTACCTCTGGACCTGCCCTGGTATTTTCTTCCGATGCTGTGCGTGACCAGGATGTAGATAACATGGATGAAAATCATGAGTCGACTGGTTCCATAATTCAGGCACCCCGCCCGTGGAAAGAGAGGGTGGTTCCTGGACTTGATGGGCGATTGTATAGTCTCTACGAACACACCGATCAAGATGATTATGATGACGATGAAGAGCATCATGTTTCAGAATGTAAAGCAGGGTCAGGGAACGATGACTTTTTGGATGAACTGTGCAATTCTCTAGATGAAGATGACCATGACAATCTTAACGAAGACTATTCGTCTTCAAGTGTCACACCTAGAACGGATAGATACAATCTTCAACCACTTCCAATCAGCATTATGGATGTAGTAGACTCTCCAATATCCACATGCCGTCCTGTCATGAACTTTGACGAGGCTTTTGAGGGAGTTCAAAAACAGCAATGTGGTATAGTCGTGGGATCGAAAAAGACAACGGTCTATGCTATCGATCCAATGACGGGCAAAGTTCGATGGACACAAGATCCTCATGGGGCTGGGGGTGCAAAAGGTTACACTACAGGAAGGCCTGCAGATGATGGAACGAAACCCACTGTACTTCTTCAACGAGAAGATTACGCGGCACGGCACTTAGATACTGATGGTGGTGATGAGGTGTGGAAGGTTGAGCTGGGACGATTCTCTGCACTAGATTTTGACATTGATGCACATAAACAAAACGTGGACCAAGATAATGATGACCCTATTGTAGTTGGAGGGACAGGAAGAGGAGCAGCCGCAGCAGCCGCAACGAAAGATATAAAAGACAAACAAAGAGCAAAGATACCACCGATCCTTGCAGGCGGGAGTAAGAAGTTTGGCTCTCTTCGCGATGATTCCCCTGAGTTTGAGAGTGATGATTTCGAGTTCAACTATGAACATTCAACGATGTACCGGGCATTTCCATCCATTGCGTTTGGAGAGGTGAGGCTTTACTGCTGATTATACAATCTTATCTCGTGCACATCTTGCTAAATGGCGTGCTTCTCTTTTTTATGGTTTCAGGATGGAACAAGTGTCCTAGCTGTGGACAGTATTAGCGGTGAGTTGCTTTGGAAGCGGCAAATCGAAAGTGTTGTCGCAGCTGTGTATGGTGTGGGCAAGGCTAGCACTTGGATACCACTTGATGTGGTTGACGAGGCGGAGGTCTTAACTCATGTTCATCAGCAAGCTGGAAGCCTCTTGCCATCTTCTTCGGCATCTATATCATCACATAACAGCGGGGGTCTAATTCCATACGGAGAGAATAATTTATTAGCGGATCAGGCTCACAGGCTTGGGCGCCACCGGGACCACTTGTTTGTCTCATCAAAATATGACCCTCTTGGTATGAACCCGCCTCCCTTTCTAGATTCTGGCATCATGGATGACACACCTAGTGTTGATGATGCACCGAATTACATTGAAGAACACAGTGATGTTTATGACAACATATTACCGCCAAAGCAAGCACCATTGTCGTCGCAAGTCCCGTACTCTATGCCTGTTGATGTGACACCCCCTGTATCGCACCGCACTGAGCATGGTTTGTATCTCACATGGTCAATGATCTCAACCATAATGGTGCTGCTATTGTCATTGATAGTTTATGCTCGACTATATTATCTGAGGCAAAAAAGAAAATGGGAGAACACTCCAACTCTTGCCCCTGCAACGGCTCCGAATAGCTACGAGAATGGAGCAACAGACCTGTCTATGTCACCTCACGGTAATTTCTTGACCTCTACAATATTTGCAGATGAAAAGCGATCTTTCCCCGGAAATTCTTGGAATGATATCAGCACACAGCCACCGGCAAGAAGTCTAAGCATGGGAGCAATAGGGAAGCAAGCAGAAATATCTGGAGTATCTTTCATACCAGAAAAGTCAAAAGATTTATCCACAGCTAACTCTCCCAAACCTGATTCAACTTCAGTGTTCAGACAGGGCAAAGAAGTACACTCACTCGCAGGTGTTCCGGCAACTACTCCCCCAACTGTCACTCGGTCTCTTACTGTTCCAACTGACGAAGAGCCGAAGCAGCCAGACTTGGTGGATGAAGTGGATGGGGTTCCTTTGGTTAGATACTCTAGATATAGATCAGAGTTCAAAGAATTGTCAGCTCTAGGTAGAGGAGGATTTGGAACAGTGTTTAAGTGTGAGAATAATCTGGACGGTCGAGAATATGCAATAAAAAAGATTTGGATCAAGTCGCAAATAACAGATGGCAAAATAGCGACGAAAAACTTCTCTCAAAGGCTTCATCGAGTGCTGCGAGAAGTGAAAATTTTAGCATTGTTGGACCATCCCAATATAGTTAGGTACTACACAGCATGGCTTGAAGTAGATAACGAGGATGCCAAGCCAGATGACTGCGAGTCAAATATGACAAGCTCCAGAGCATCCCCGAGTATTTTTAGTGCACTCGGATCTGCATCAAGAGGACACAGCTTGATTTTCAAGGCAGGTGGTAACTTGTTTTCATCATATATGCCGAAGAGCAACCCATTGGGCTGGAACAACTTTGCAAGTTTCCGTCTTGACGAGTCAAAGTCTACAAGCAAGCTGCCGAATGTCAATGAAAATACATTGCCCTCATCAGATGCATCCCATGACGACGATTTGGGATTTGTATGGGAAAGAAGTGGTGAAAATTCATTGACAAGGTCTTCGCCTGCCAAACAGACAATGTATCCAATGAAACACGACTTGAAAGAGGAAAACGAAGAATCATCCTCTAATCCTTCGAGTGTCAGTAGTGTTGATAGCAAGGAGAGTACAGAAGAAGAAAACCCCCACAACCTTAACGCGAAAACAAGCAACCACTCAGAAAGCAAGCATGCCATAGCAGACAATAATACATCAGACAATGAAGCACCAACCTTCACAACAGAGCGAAGGCATGTACTGTACATTCAAATGCAACTCTGTAGTGTCCAGACTCTGGCAGATTTTCTTGGAAACCGCGAGGCCCGAATGGGTCCCGCTGAAAGTTCCAGCAGACCGAACTGTTATGCTGTTGATATACCGTATGCACTTCGTTTATTCAGTCAGATTACTCACGGCGTCAAATACGTTCACAAGCAAGGCTTGATCCACCGCGACTTGAAGCCACAGGTGAGCGAAGGAGTAAATCCGATTTTAGTTTTCACTCTGTGTCTAACTATTGACTTCAATTTCAGAATTGTTTCATTGACGATTCGGGCATCGCGAAGGTTGGTGATTTTGGGCTCAGCCGTGAATCTTCTTCGGTCGGTGGCATCTCGGGGGCATTCGATGAACGTGATATAAATAATCACACTCATTCTGTCTACGTCAACACTATAGACGATGCCTATGGAGGGGATGAGGAAAACACCGCGGGAGTGGGCACACGAGCTTACGCATCGCCTGAACAAATGAAAGGATCCAATTATGATGCCAGCACCGACATTTACTCACTAGGCATCATTCTATTTGAAATGTGCTATCCGTTGTATACTACTCACGAAAGATATAAGGAGTTTTGCGGAATCAGAAAGGGCCAGTACCCTAGCTATTGGAATTCCAACATCAAGATTGCATTCCCATCCCTTCACGATCTTCTTACACGCATGCTTTCTCCAATTCCAGCAAATCGACCTTCCGCAGCCGATGTCAGTGAACATATTGACAAGATGTTGGCCGAATACTCTGTCCAATCACTTGACAAGTCATGGGGCAAGAGAGGAGCCATTCTCCTCCGGGTAGAGGCCGATGAAGCAGAAGGAGTCTTATCAGCTACCATGCGGCTAATCAAAGCAGCAGCCCCTCATGCAGTCATACTGCAGTACGGTTTAAGAGGACAGACTTCTAAGGCCATCATGGAATTTGCAATTGAAATAAATCACGAAGAAGAGACCTCACTGGATAGAATCAGCTCCAGCCTCCGCAACAGTAAGATGATTGTCCGTCAGATATCGAGTCACTAGCACTATCGTAGCAATTAATACAAATGCTAGCGTGTATTAATTCTTGTATCTCTTGCATTACATTTAAAATACCAACTATATTATGCAGCAAAAATCTTGTACATTTGACCTATGGAGCAACAACTTATCACAGAATAATGCTAATCATTGGTGAAGGTTCAACCCCTCCATCTAGTACCTTCCAACCATCAAGTGGAGGTAAAGATCCATAACTCTTCGCATGGAAAAAGCGAATGTATTTGCTCATAATACAGATATACCAGTCCTTCGACAGAACCCGATAAATTTGGATCTCTATCTCTTGTCCTTTCCATCGCCCTAACTTTGAATACTTCGGTGCGTTACAGGAATAACCATTTCTCCTATAAGTGCCATTGACTTCAGCAACACCGCATTCCGTCACAATTACCTCATCAGCGACATCGGAACATGCCCTCATTTTCTTATTAGAGCACCTAACTTGTAGAGTCTTCATATCATCACTTTGCAGCTCCTTTTCATTGTAATTGTTCTCTACAGGATTATGCTGCTTTGATGATATCTGCGTAGCATTTTGAATATGACTTGTATCCCTCAAATTATTATGATTTTCTTTGGTTTCATTATGATTGCCAGCAATAGTCTGTGTGTCCATAGAACCTTCACATATAACCAGGATAAATTTCGTATTGAAGGTCGCGAGGAGTTGTGCAAGATGAATATGCGGAGAAATGAAGGTATAAGCTTGTATGAGTATCCAGCCACAAAGCAAAGCCATGTTCCAAGTTTGAAGCAAAAGTTTGACAATGTGGTTGCGACAAGTCGCTGACTCCTTTGTAAACTCACGTGAGCTGGCTTTCTTCTTCAATCCACGAACTCGCATGATGGAGATGATTTTATTAACCTTTCCACGAATTCCAACTCGATTTCGCTTGTGATCAGTTGGGGTGTTCGTCGCAGACTTGATTTGATCAATATCATTATTTCTGACCTCTTCAGTTCCATCTTTACACCTATCGGCGCCACCCCAGTCTTCTATACCAGTATCTCTATGCCCATCAGCACCATCCCGAGTGTTCGACTCGTCATCTCTAGCATTCAAAAATTCAGCGCCAACATAGTTGCATTTGCAAATTGGCACATCGGTCACTTTCTTGATGCTTGTGATACCAAACTGTTCGACGTTTGGCTTCTTTTGGTGCTCTTTGCGGAGCGACTTCATGCTGATCTTTCTGTGTCTCTGGTTGATTTAATATGTTATGGGAATCAATCTGAAGTGTAAATGAAATGTTTGAGACCAACGCCTGACTGACAAGAGAGGCTCCATCTCTCTTGTATCCTCGTATCATGAGATTAGATTCCACCATGTCTAGATACTCACAGAATATTTGGCTAGTTTTGAAGGGTGGTTCAGAGAAAGTCGTCTTATCGTTCCTTCTGCTAGTTTTACCCTCACCAGACAGCACCTCGAAAAATAGCGCCCCCACCCCCCGCCCCATACAACCTGCTCTGTGCACACAAAAATGCTTGGTATGAGATGTAGAGTCTAGCTAACTGAGCATTTGTTTTACATTACTTTTATTTGTAGGAGTCGTCGCTCTCGTCTTTGCAGTATTAGCAAGTGAGGCTATAAACTTCAACTCCAATGTTGCTGAATCTTTGATATTATAATGTTCTAGAAAGAAGTCTCATCATCTTCCTCTTTTGAATGCTATCCACTCCTCCTTCTTCAATATTATCTTCATTGGCACAGTATAACTGTCTCAAATTCGGTGATAACTTCAATGAATGCACACTTCCTCGATCATCACCGGCAATCAAAATATGATCATTGGGATTGAAACTAATGTTTGTTAGCCTCGCCTTTTTCACTACCTTTTGACAGCACAAAGGTTCGCGTTTGTTTTGCGAAAGGTCGAAAATGTGCACACGACCATCAGTTGTGACAGCAGCAAAGACAGTGGATGAGTATGGAGACCAGCAGACATCTCCCACGGCATTTCCGAGGTCGAAATGAAGAAGACACTTTAGAGATTTATGATCCCAGATCTACAGAAAAGAAAGGGTTGGAATTAGCAGTGGCTTTTTTCACAAGTACAAAGAAGTAGCTCTACTTACCTTCACAGTCCAATCAGCCGAGCAGGAAATAAAAATGTCTTCATGGAAAGGATTCCACTGAACAGTATTGACAGCCATGTGGTGTCCATCGTAAGATTTGATATACTGTCCACTGTATGCTTTGGAGCATTCGTGGATATTCCCTTCCTCCGTCCCAACGAGAAACAAACTGTCAAGACTCGCGTTGAAGTCAAAGGAACAACCTCCAGCCAACCCTGTCAATGTTGGTTCATCCAAGTCTTCCTTGGAAAAATTAGCATGCTTCAAAAGCATCACTGGTTCCATCTTGAGATCGTTCTTGCTCATTGTCCAAATGGCAACTTTTCCATCGCTTGAAATCGAATAAAAGTTCATTTCCTTGTTGGACGTATTGCCGACACACCATCGCACCTGCCAGACTGGATCAGAATGTTTGCCCGATCGAATAGAAGAGGAGTAAATCGGCTTTTTGCTTCCATTTCCAATGTCATAGACAGAAACACTTCCATCGTAGCAACCAACAGCCAACAATGAGGGGTGAGCCTGATGAAAGTCCAGACACATCACTCCACTCTCGGTACCAATGACATATTCTGGATGTGATGTGTTCTTCAAA
The DNA here is from genome assembly GCA_036939855.1 of Cyclotella choctawhatcheeana. Taxonomy (NCBI): domain Eukaryota; phylum Bacillariophyta; class Thalassiosirophyceae; order Thalassiosirales; family Thalassiosiraceae; genus Cyclotella; species Cyclotella choctawhatcheeana. The sequence goes on from JALLPH010000364.1 coordinate 9,354, forward strand.
GAGTAGCAGCACACCACTCCAGTGCTCTGCCTTGTAAACTCATAGGAGCCATATCCGACCGCAAACAAATCATTGTACCGAGGATTCCAACACAGAGACGTTACTTGTTTCTTACCCGTCCTGTCATTGGAAAATCGCCACAATGGTAATAAAGTTCCTTGGCCAGGCTTGATAATATCCGCTTTGTCTTCATAATACTTGAAGTCTTGGAATATCTCGTCTCCTGCATTTTGATTCACTAAACGTCCCATTATCTTGAGCGCACTTTCCATGCTTTCACTGTGCATTATATCTGCTTTCTCGAGTTCTGCTCCATCTTTTTCAGACACAATAGACGCCAATTTATCTTCAAAGCTAATCTTTGAGTTTACGTCTTGCTTGTTCTCCATCATGCTTATGAGACATTCGCTTTTGTAGGTATCATAAACCATCCATTGATTGACTTGTTCAGAAAATTGAGTTACAGGCGGTGGGGAAGTTTGAACTTCCCGACTTCGTAACGGATTATTAAAGGTCTGCGACGCGCGTTCTGAGTAGTTGAACTGATTCTTGGTGTGGTCTACTGCCGCCAAAGCTAACGTGGATGAGTCACCAGAGCCGGCTGTCGTCGTTTGCATATCGGATGCGACATTTTCATTGTCAATCGCTGTTGTTTGTTCGTCTGAAATGTCTTTCTCGTGATACTTTTCATACTCTTCACTCTCTTCATGCAATACGCTTCCCTCGACAGAGAAATGAATTGCCATGTTGTCGCCTTGGCCCGGCGGATCTGGTTTGAAGCATCTGTCTTTGTAGCTGAATTTGCACACATTTTTCGGCACATTGGGATCGTCTCCAGTCAATATGCGAGTGACGTCCTCTTGTAGTTCTTGCTCCGACAATTCAAGCTGATTCTCTGGCTTTATAATTCGTTTAATTGGACCCTGAACCGTGGGCTGCTCTTGTTCCGAGGCTGAACAGCGAGAAGACACAAGATTAGAAAGACATCAACGACAAGTCACAACTGCAGCTACTGGGTAACTTACGATCTTTCTTTATTTTCTTTTTTCTCGGGACTTGACCCGGAGGCTTCTTCTTGGCAGAAGACGGATTGTTACTCCGTCGTTGCTTTAACACTACATCTTCTTTCGCAACTGGATTTCTATTACCCTTGGCTGTCGGTACCGATTTCGACTGCCGGAGTACCATTTCAGAGGCGTGAAAGGAGAGGTGCCGAGGAAAAGAAAGGAAAAGGCTTTTGCCTGGCCAACTTTTTGAAAACTCAAAGCAATTTCAAAATTTGACAGCATTTCAAAATTTGAACTCGCTGGGAAGGCTGACAACGACGTGTGCACGACGCCACCTTACCCAATGGCAGGAAGCGGAAAGTACGATCAAAATCACCCAGATGCGGATTGGTCTGGCTATGTATCGAGATTGCCATCTAAAAAGCACATAGAAGCACCGCCGTCTCAGCTCAGGACACAAGACACCGGTATTGCTCCCGTTGATTGTGAGTTCTTCCTTAGATTCCCAGCTTTCATCTCCTCCCCACTATTCATTTTGTGCACATGAACATTCACTTATTGTCTATATTCTCTTGTATATTTAATGTATCAGACGCCAAGACTTCAGAATGGAAGCAAGGACGATGTGTCATTGACACCTCAAACGGATCAACCTTTGAATTAATCGGAGGACCAGAAGAAATCAATCCCAGCCAATGGCAGACCGAGTCTCAATCTGCCGCCTCCAACGACAAAAAGACTACCATTGAGCAATTGACAGAAACGGGAAGATCTATGCACGTTCGAGGGAAAAAGAGCTCTGTACCAGCATACGAGAATGTCCGTCCATTTTCGGATAGTGTAGCCTCGAGATTACGTGATGAGAACCCCTACTACTTAAATGAAGAAAATGAGAGCAACAATGTGTGGAGTAAGGAGTTCTCTCGAGAGTTTGGTAATGACGACAAGGAGAATTTGATTGGATATCGTGCGCCCCGTGCCGGTGATAGCTTCTTGGCTGGACTAGGGAAAGAACTGGCAGCAGACAAGAGGAGATTAGTCAAAGAATAATTATGACTATTTTCGCTCTCATTATGTTCCACACTTGGTTCCACCCTGTAGTTCTTTTATGATGATTGCTGAAATGGTTCTGTATTGCGGACTTCACCTCCTGCCTTGCTGCTGCGAAGCCTTCTAAAGCGCCTTAATTTCCCGCCATAACCCATCACCTCAAACCATGGCAGGCCGCTGTGGACATGAACATGGCATTAGATACACACACATCATCATCATCATCATCATCATCATCATCAGATAGCACAATAGAACTGTTCAGAGGAATACTGGAACAGATTTAACCACCATGCCGTGGAATAAGAATGACAATACGAACACGAATGTTAAGCCGACAGGGCCTTTGAAAGTCAAGTCAATTCTTGCCGATACATGTGAGTATCTTAGTCTCCTCGCCAGACAATGTTAGTTCGACTGTATCTCTAATCGGTATAACCACATACAAAACAGTCATACCCGAGTACAAGAAAGCAGCCAACCTCGTCTTCGTCCGCGATCGATGGAAATGTGACACCACCTGGATCGATCGGGCTGGAGACCCCGACCGTGGTAGATTTGATCTAGACAACGTCATCATCTCTTTAGCGCAGAATTTCATACCTGCCGTGTCGTGTTTATGCGACAAGGGCACTTCTACAGATCCTCCACATGGAGATGGATTGTACATGCCCACTTTGGCGCATACCGTGGCTCCTAATTATCAGTTTGCTTTAATTGAACAAAGCCAAAGTTCGATGTTGAAAGCTGCACAAGCAAAGATTGAACAAGAACAACAGGTGGACCTTGATGAAACAACTTCTGTCAGTGAATATTGCGCAGTATTTGAACGAGCTCTTCGTTTCGAGTACGAAGAGCATTTGAGGCTGTATGAATTATACTCTTTGTATCATGTACATATTGAGCCAGTGATTGAATGTCCCCACCCCGGTGGCCAACTAGTTCCTGGAGCAGTATTTAAGCAAGCCAAAATTGTAGTTGATGGAATTGCCGATGCTCGTCCTACACTACAAGTGGGTGATATTGTATTACTTCGACCTATCCCTACCCACGGTGCTGTCTCTTTAGAAATAGAGTCACGTATCGTGGCTGTGACACGTGGCTCAACAAAAACTAGCAACGCCCGAAAGAAAAAGAAGGAAAAAAAGAGCCAAGATCAAATAATCTTAACTTGGGGTCTGAATCATGAGCAATCTACATACTTGGAATTGAAACACTCTCCAAATGTTAATAAGATCCCAAAAATCAAGGACATCAGATTCAATGTGAGATTTATCCCAAGCGCTGTCCCATTAGAACGATGTTTGACAGCGTTAGACTGGCTTAAGAATGTATCCAAGCTTAATCCACAGGCATTGGGGGATGTTCTTTTCCCCGTAAAGGCACCAGAGGTGAAGCCTTTGAGTGTAAATGTAGTGAATCGTATGAGACAAGACAATTCAGATATTGACAATCCACTTAATGAGCTGCAATCATCATTTGTGAAAATGGTTGGGGCAAGGACGAGGGATCCAGAATATAATATGGTACGGCCTCCTATGATTTTGACAGGACCTGCTGGTGAGCAGTTTTTGGACTTATTTTCATTTGTTCCCAACCTGAATGAGAATATGATATCTTACATCGACGTTTACCTTAGGCACTGGCAAAACCAAGACACTTATGGTAGCTATTGCCGATGCTCTAGGCCTCAATCAATCTCAATATGACAATGATATTGATGCGACTAATAACAGAGTTCTTGTTTGCGCTCCCAGCCACGCTGCCGCAGATGTAATTACTCATCGTTTGCTAACTTTCCTGAGCCCAGCTCTTATATTTCGAATGTATGACAAATCAAGACCACTGAACACCGTACCAACAACTATTATTCCATGCACTACTCAAAATCCAGTTACTTATGAGTTTACTCTCCCCCCTGTGTCAGGTAAGATTGAACATTTGTTATGTCATGTGCCGACACGTGTTTGTCTTAACTGAACAGAACTTTTTTTGCCGTTTCATTAGCATGGAAGGATTTCCGAGTAATCATCTCAACATGCATGGATGCACATATCTTATTTCGTGCCAAAATTACAAATGAAGCTATTGCCAAAAAGAGAAGATGCTTTCGCAACTATCTCGGATCAGATTCACATAATCTTGGTTTTCGTTTTATGACGAATGACATTCCAGACAGCTCGTTGATTCCATTCTTCAGCCACTTATTCATTGATGAGGCAGCTCAAGCAAGCGAACCAGAGATAGTCATACCAATGAGCTGTGTGATTGACCCATATCCTGGTACCCGAAAAGCAGAAGTTGTTTTGATAGGTGATCCACGGCAGCTGAGGTAGGTTTTTGTCGTTGATGTTTCTTTACTTTAAATCCATTCAATAACCATATATTCTTCCTTTCTCTTCATTCAGCCCTCAAATCTTTTCCGAACAAGCAGAAAGACACGGTCTCTCCAGAAGCTTCATGGAAAGATTGCTGAAACGACCGGTGAAGTGTTTAGGATGGGGAGAAGAACATATGCTTGGGCCTGAAACAAAGGACTCTATATTTGAAAGTGGGGCGGCATCATTGACGGATTTAATCAGGTACTATGCTAATGTTGATGGACAGGAGCTTCTCACAATCTTTCTCTGTGAGAATTATAGAGGACATCCATCTTTTCTCATGGTTAGTTGCATGAACTAATTCCATTGCTTCATTAATGCATCCAGAGTCTGACATTTACTATCGTCTCATCAAGATGCCCAGCAGTCTCTTTTACTTCGATAGATTGAAGAGCAAAAAAAGGTGTGACCCGAAAGAAATAGAGTTTTGGAGTACACGGCTCCGTTCGCTTGAAGCTATACATTCAATTAGCACATCTGTCTCAAATTATTACACAGCCCAGAAAGTCGCGCCTCCCGATACTTTTAGAGACGTTCTCAATGGCAAGTTAAAAGATGACCCAAAGGACTCATTTTACCAAGTCCACAAACAAAAGAGCTGGCCTATTTGTTTCATCGGAGGCAAAGGAGAAGACAAGTCAGTCGCATTGGACAAATTTAGCGGCACAGACAATTGGCAAAAGTAAGTGCACCTGACATATTTAGAAAATATATGCTTATTACTGTTGTCTCTGGGTCTATATAACACATTAATTACTTTGAAGTGCCTGGGAAGCAGAGATCGTTCTTGAAATTGTGAACAATTTAGTTGACGGTGGCGTGGTCACAAGCAGAATTGGAGTTATGTCACCATTTCGTAAGTTCGCGCATTTGCTGTTTTTTTTATAACATGAACTTGTTCATCACTCACGAACCTCAATTATTTACAGGTGGGCAAGTTGTCCTTATCCGCCAATATCTTAGGTCTAAAAACTTCTTCGATGTCAACGTTGGCACAATAGAAAACTATCAAGGCGTGGAACAAGATGTGATCATCTTTTCTCTCACACGCTCCAATCCAGCTTTCGTGCAGCATGATATAAAGCGAAGGATGGGTGTACTCGGTGATTCGAGATATAAACAAGCCAATGTAGCCTTGACAAGGGCTGAAAACCTGTTCGTCATGATTGGCAACCCAGAAGTAATGTGGGATGACATGCTATGGCGGCAGTGGCTCTTGTTTTGCTTCAGAAATGGTTTATGGTTTGGACGTGGATTAGAAGAGAAAAAGATGCAAATGATGATATCAAATGAAGGAAAGGAAATCGTGAGCTCGCCATGCCAACACATGAAAGAAACATCTACGATTGTTAGCACTATAGAGAAGGTCAATAGGATAATTGAACGTAAAGAATGACTCCCGAGATACATTTTCAATTAAGGTGCCGCTCTTCTTCTGCCAACTTATAACTCTCAGTCAGTCAGCTATTCAGAGATTTCTCTCGCAACCGTGCGTCAAGGTTATCTGAAGACCTGCTTGAACGCAATTCATGCAGCAGGATCATACCTTACCCAAAAGTAGAGGCAGTTACATCATACCAGAGTCTCAATCTTAACATTAGCCGATACAGCAAAATCCACACTAAATCATTAATCTATCAATCTAATCAAGGGCTCACTGAGCACCCATTGTCTGTGCCATTCATGCTGAGTGAGTGCTTGTTATGCAAAAATGCTCCAGACGAGCCCCTACGTATAAGAGCAAGTGAACGTGGAGTTGAAATACCTCTTGTCCTCGTAAGAAGCTCTGCAAGCAGCGCGCTAGCTGTTGAGTCGGCACCAAAACTCGGACCCTGTATGATCAGAGGGTAACGTTCGTGACGGCGCGTGAAGAATCGGACGCAAGACCCCCCCGGAGGTGAGATAGCAAATGTGTGGTGTGTTGGCACTTCCACTATTCGAACCTGAATTTTCTTTGACTTGACATCAATGCTTCCTATACTTCGTAAGACACAGCCCTTTGCTTTAGCCGCATCAACTCTTTTTTGTACCAACTCATCAATATGTGAAGGAAGATTGAGGAAGTCTAAGCCATCGTCAATATCAGCTATTACATCACTATCCATTTGAATATGCTCCGTCTCGTTTTCTTGATCCATCCCAAGCTCACGCGCAAGTGCCATCAATACTCGAGCAGCATACTCATTGGTCAAATCTAGCGCCGGATCATCTTCTGTGAGTCCCAGCTGAACAGCCTCTCTCACGGCCTGGCTAAACGTCACTCCAGCTTCGCCAACAAATGAGCCAGAAGAGGTTTTCATATCACCTTCAAACACACCATTGCTAGAAGCCACATCAAACTGACTACAGGCTGCTACATTGGGAGGTGGCGATATCCTAAACATGATAAATGATTTCACCACTGGTTGCAGAATGTAAAAGTGAATGGTTGAATGAGGATGGATAGAGGAAACATTGATACAATTGCAAGCATAGATTGAAGTGTGACATGACGCACCAGTAAATATACCATCAATACGCCTTATACGATCGCCTGAGTGTAGAAGACTACGCAAAGTGCTGATAATGGGAAGTCCACCGGCTACCACTGTCTCTCGCATATAAACCCCTGACTCTTTCCCATTAGACTTCTCTGCTTCCTTAATGTCTTCCCTTTGATGTTTAGGACCGCTTAAAGCCCTATTATTTGCCGTAATGACATCTATACCAGCCCTAAGCCAGTTGGCATGATAGCCACCAGCAGCCTCATCATTGGTGCAATCAAAGATAGCATGAAAGGTGCATTCTTTACGAAACAGTGTGTCATAACAACTACTTAGCCCACCCGTCGTCAACGCTGCAGATTCCTCCTCATCTTTAAACGTTGGTTTTGTCTTTTTATCTCGATCTGTCACTCTTGTGACAGCACCAACAGTGATTGATTGTGTACCAGTTTCCGATTCATTCTTCAACGACACTATTTCTTCAGAATCACTCCCGGGACAAACAAACGCAACTTGGATATCTAAATCAAAGTTATTCTTGAGAGCATCCCTCTCCGATTCCAAAAGTCTCAGGAGAGAGCTTCCAACTTCGCTCATGCCAATAACGCCAACACGAGCCGTCATGTGGGAAAGGTTGAAGGCAGCGTGTACAGCCCTCAAGGCACGTGTGGAGTCACTTGACCATACAACAGTGGAGATGTTGCGCTCCGAACTCCCTTGTGCTATGGCTAAGACATTAATTTTTGCGTTTCCAAGTGCCGAGAAAAACCGCCCCACAACGCCACTTGTTCCAACCATTCCATCTCCAACAGCAGCGATAATACTGACAGGAGCGCGGATATCTACACTAGATACATGCCCCAGAGATATCTCTCGCCTAAACTCCTCTTCAATCACTCTTTTCGCAAGCTCCGCTTTTTCTTGAGATGTCGCAAATGTGACAGAGTGCTCTGCGTTGATTTACCGGTTGTGTTGGAGGGGCCAAAAGAAGAGTGAAAATCGATTAAGACTTGTCATTGAAATAGCATTACAATTCATACATACCAGACATAGCTTGTGAGATGAGACTGATGTTGACATCATGGTATTCCAAAATGTCGAAAATTCGCTTGTCAATACCACGAACACCAACCATGCCTGTTCCCTCGATGTTCAATAGTGCCATGCCTTCAACACTACTAAAGCCACACACAACCTTTTCTTGTTCTTTAGTCGTGGTTGCGTTAGTAAATATGCGGGTTCCTGGAGATCTCATCTTGAAGGTGTTGCGGATGTATAGCGGAATTTGTGGATCACAAGTCATAGCAGGTTGCATCGTCCTAGGATGTATCACTTTCGCTCCGAAGTATGCCAATTCCATCGCTTCGTCATAGCTGACTTCGGGCAAGACAGATGCCAGCGGGACACGTCTTGGGTCTGCAGAAAGCACCCCATCGACATCAGTCCAGATAGATATTGAGTTGGCTCTTAGAATTTTCCCCATTATAGCAGCAGAGTAATCTGATCCATCACGCTTTAATGTGACAGCAACGCCATCTGTGTTAATGGCAACATATCCCGTGATTATAAAATGGTTATGGACCATAGATTCATGAACATCACCAAGTTTTGCCTCCTCTTCTTTGAATATCTGCATGAATTTCTCTTCAGATGTATGCCAAACAATTGCACCATCTTGAATTGCCTCCTCGTCGACTGTAATCACCCGCCTAGCATCCAAATATACATAATTATGATGGATATAACTTGTTGTGGAACCATCGGCAATTGAGTCAATCCCGCTCCTTTCGGCCAATCTTTGATTTGATCGCATTCTCAATAGGGCACTACATATATGTCGAATGTAGCAATGGTTATCAATGAATGAGGAAACACAAAGAGAAGCAAATCACAAAGCCAACACAAGATAACTCACGTAAGAATTTGAGACGACCAAACCTCACCATAACCACTAACGACCTCTGTCAGGGCAAAAGTTCATACACAGCCAATACTGTTAGTATCATTTATCATACAAAAAATCATTATATACATCAAAACATCGCTATTCACTCACCCGAGATACGTTCCGCTCGCCATTTCATGAGAGATACCGTTTTTAAGATGTCACGAATATCATTCAAGTTCCCTTCGATAATCTTCATTAGCCTATTTTGCTCAGCATAATCTTGACGGAACAATATCCTCAAGCACTGATTATGCTTTTCAAGGACAATGTCCAATTGCTCAACCACTTTATTATGCTCTCTCGTGGACGCATGCCGGACTGCTTCTAGTAATAGATCTGTCACCTTCGGTTTACCTCCCATAGCTGAGACGACTACCGCTAGATTTTTAGAGTTCGGGATGAGTACATCATTGTTGATGTCGAGTTGGTCTTCTACGATGTGTGCGACTTGGAGGAAGCAATTGGCATCGGCGACAGACGTTCCGCCGAACTTGTGCACTTGCCAGCATTTAGAGGCAAATCCGGGGATGGGTTCATCGTAGAAGGATGACATGCTTTTCGTTAGGTGTTACTTGCGATACTTTCACACTCGGCGATATTATGATTGATAGCTATTGATATCTTTCAGAACTCAATTCAATTGATACGAATGACAATTATAAGTAATTGGAGGTAATTGGTCAGAGTAAGAACTCTACAACTGAACTGCGACGAGGCAAGATGTGGGCGCTGCTGAGCACAAGTTTACTAGTAGGTGTTTGGTACTTTGATCCGACTGAGTTCGCAGGAGATGCCGAAGTAGTGTATCGCACTTCCCATCGGCTCTTGAGAGCCAGCACCTGCGATCTGCGATGCAAGAGAGCTTTGATTTTTTGTCAAGCAGCATAATTAAGCAGGGGGTGCACGGCGTGACGATTGACGATGATGATGGATGATGGCGCCATATTTTTTGCGTGGGGTCAATCGTCAATACAATCGTCAATCGTCAAATCGTCAATCGTCTCGGCACAAAACCGCAACACAACACACACCTATGAAATCGTGCAGTAAAAACTCAAGGCACAAGTGGGGAATGGAAAAAGGGTGATAGTTAGAAACCGGAACAGCAGAAATAATGAGGGTATGTGCCCTGTGTGTATCGATGAGCAGTGGACTATAGTGTCCGAGCAAGCCCCCCAAAAATGCTAGTGCAAACGACGTGTAAACTTGTCAGTTTTTTTGATGTCAATTATGCAAATTTACACATCACACAAATTTGCATCTTTTCTGGTAACCAAGCCGTTGCTGCAAATTTGCAGGTGCGCAGCCCACTCTGTTCTTGTGTCATTTCAGGGTGCTTAAAATCTGCACATAGGAATCGATAGTTTCTACGAGGTGTCAGTTTTCCTGAAAGTGCACCAAACTAGCAAATTTGCTAGTTCCTCAAAAAGTGCAAATGTGCAAATTTGCCAGCCCGGGAAAACCCAAACTGGCAAATGTGCACGTTTGCACTAACATTTTTACAGATGTCAGTTTCTTATTCACAAGATGAGCTGGTTTCTTGTTGAGTAAACATTCCATCATAATCATACCAGCTCTAACCACTGACCATAACCACATTCAACATTATGATTCTCTTGTACTTTTAGACTTGCATCATCGAAATCATGCTAGCTGTATTAGCAGTTACTTGCTGTTGTATATTGTCGCTTTCCTTTTTCTCTCTCTGATTCTCAGACTCACGGAATTAACATTTTACATCTGCATATGGGTTATCTTGCTACAACTCCACAAGTACTCTATTGCATTCTGCATATCAGCAAATTTGGTCCATTGCATCTTGCAGATGATTCTGAATTTGATCGCCTCTCTTACTTCGTGGCCCAGTGATTATGAATCACCATCTTTTGGTGTCAAGATCATCAGATATCAGATTTGTTACTTTGCTCACAAGACCCATACAGAACTGATCAATGTGAGTTGATATGGGTATTTGTAAATATTCCAGAAGGCTAATACTATTTTCTATTTTCCGACCAATTCAAACAACATACCAGTGGAAATTGAAATAATATGAGTAGAGTAGATATGACTTGAGTGCATACTAAATACCAAATATCATGCATTCTAAAATAATTCAATCAAAAATTTATCAGCCTTAACTTAGCTTTAGGTTCTCCAGCAAAAACACCATAAAATCTAAAATTAGAATATATTATGACACACTATATTACAAAACATAGGTTTTTTGGACAGAAGCATTGTTGTCAATGATTGGCAGTTACTTGATAAATATTGTTGTTGCTTTTGGTTGTGGTGCTGGTATGAGTTGTAGAAACACATAATTAGAAGTATGGTATCAGACAACACCCCACATCAATGTCTCTTCCCATAGTTCCTATTGCTGAAATAATGTTTATTTGGCTATGTCAAACATACCAATCCTACCGAGAGTGACCAGAAACTGTGCCACTCAAATTCCTCGGACAATGTCTCCTTAATTCCTGTACAATTGGCAGTTAACAGCTAAAAATAGCATGATATAAAAACCGGAACAACACTATGACAACACTCACAATTTGTCTTTAGTTGAAGTGGTTACTGGTTACGTCGTAGTGGGGCTACTTGTTTTTGGCCATTAGAGCTTCAAAGCAGGGTTTGCTACCCCTAATTTACCTAACACCCAACACTTGGTACTGGGCGGTAGATACCCGAATTCCTACCCGTCTACTCACTCAAAACTCGGGTATCTTAGATGGGTAGGCGCCACTTTTCTAAGTGGGGAATCTGTTCCCCGAGTTGATACCCGACACCCGGGTAAAATGCTGCGA
>JALLPH010000365.1:0-21051 GCA_036939855.1 Cyclotella choctawhatcheeana
ATGGTGATTTTCCGATCAGTTGCTCCCACGCAGTTGGCCAGCAACTATTGGAAAACCATACAATTACAGAAACTATCAAATCAGCCAAATCCAAATTGGTACGACAGGGAATACCCTCATCAATATACAATGAATTCGTTGAACAACTATGTCTTGCAGTGAACCTGGAAAATCCTGATGACAAATATTCTCAGGACCCAGAATTACAACATGTCAGAGATCAACAATCACGTTTGGGAGAGGAAGCATTTATGAAAGGTTTCCTCCACAAAGAATGGACCCGGGCCCTAAATGAAAGATGGACGCCTGCACCACCAACAGAGGACGGGAGAAAAGTACACCAGAAAGATGCTCTAGAACAAACAGTATATTTACAAAGAGTATTGTGGGATATTTTTGAAGCCCAATGGGCATGTAGAAATGATATCCTACATGGAAAAGAGAGCAAGACTATAAATCTTGATACAGAAAAGAAAACAAATAGACTACTAGAATTTAGAGAGAAAAGAAACGATTTACTCAGACGGTGCGACCATTGGATGATTGACTATCCACAGGATATCATTGTAAAATGGTCTAGAAACCACAAAATACGATTGCTTCAGAACTTAGAGAGACTGAAGCGAATTTATGATAAAGAAAAAGATAAAGAGACTGCTACCTTAAGACCCATTACGGACTTCTTCCAGGTAGTAGCTCGGACGACACCTGGGGCGCCTGCTGCGCCAGCAGGCGCCTGCGGCGCCGCCCGGGGACTGAGACTGAACTGAAACTTCCAGGGGGGTGTACTTGGAATCAAGGCACCTTCAGGGACATGCAATTTTTATGATCACTGTATAGTCACTTAAGAATGTATGTAAAAAATTTAGTTAAATATATATATGATGCGTAGGCAGGGCACAAGCTGGCACGAGGCACGACACCATGTTTTGTGCAGTAATTGAAGTATTCAGCGCCACAATAGTTAGCTTAAAGATTGCCACGCGATATCATAAGAAGCTCTTGTTATTTTCCATGTAACTGACAAGGTTTGGTGGTGTGATACAGACGTCATGGTGGTAGTTGGAGGGGCTGATGGCTGATGGGTGGTGTGTGTGTTGTGTGTCTGTTGGGAAAGATATATTTCCCGCCTACTTTAATCTCGCCAATCACAAAAAAGATCGACAACCATCATCTATCTACCATCATCACACCACACACCACTACCCATCACCATGTTACGAATCTTTAGGATTGATGGCAAAGAACATCATATGAACTTATTAACCATCCGTCCTCATCTCGACCATAACATTAATTGAGGAACCATCTGCGATGACTACAGAATACAAAATATGCAATGCTTCGGACTACCAAATTCGAGCTCGATCACTTCTAGCAAAGCCATTGTACGAGTATTTGTCATCTGGGACAGATGATGAACAAACATTGGCAGAGAATACATCAGCTTTCAAGTATTGGTATCTGAGACCGCGAGTGATGCGTCCTGTAGGATCCATTTCAACCACAACAATGTTGTTTGGACAGAAGCTCTCGCTACCTGTATTCATCAGTCCAGCAGGTGTGCATGCACTTTGCGATGAAGTGCATGGCGAATGTGCATCTGCAAGGGCAGCACAAAGAGTTGGCACCATGTTTGGCTTGAGCCAACATGCAACACGATCCATAGAGCAAGTTGCAGATGCATGTGCAGCTCAAGGAAATGCAAACATGTGGTACCAATCTTACATTCTCAAAGACAGAGAGATGACATTAAGACTGGTACGAAGAGCAGCTAATGCTGGTTACAAAGGTATATTCCTCACTGTAGACTCAGTTCGATTTGGCTTTCGAGAAGCCGACGCTAGAAATGGATGGAATGCGTTACCAAAACCTCACAGACTAGTCAATTATGACGAAGAAATAGCAAATAAGCAACAATCTTCTGAATCAAAGAAATCATCTTGGCTGAGTCCAGAAGCAAGTTTTGACAAGACAAAAATATACTCTGGTGATGAAGATGCTTGGGATCAAAATACAGAGCAGCTCTTTGAACAAAATCCAACCTGGGACGATGTTCGTTGGCTGAAACGAGAAGGATGCCATGATCTTCCGTTGATCATCAAAGGGATTATGACGGGGGAAGATGCTGTTGAAGCTGTCAAGGCAGGTGCAGATGGTGTTATGGTGAGCAACCATGGTGGACGAGCACTTGATGGTGCGTTGGCTGCAATAGATGCATTACCTGAGGTCGTCGAAGCTGTCGGTGACAGAGTGCCAGTTCTTATGGACGGCGGAGTCCGAAGAGGCACCGATGTATTGAAAGCACTGGCCCTGGGCGCATCTGCAGTGGGTATCGGCAAGCCAGTCTTCTTTGCGTTGGCTGTTGGAGGAGAAGATGGGGTGGTAAATTTACTACAGATGTTGCAAAGAGAAGTGGAAGCCGCCATGGCAATTTGTGGCGTAGAAAATGTTGCTGACGCAACAAGATCACTCATTACTCGACATCCAAATGGCAACGTAACTAGATACACCAGGTCCAAGCTGTGAAGAGTGAAAGAATCATGATATACAAGCGCATGTAGATACTCAAAATGATTTCCGCGTCGCACTCGTTTGCTACAATAATGTTCCATCTACTTAAACTGTTATGTTGTATTCTATACTACATATACTCAGTCAAATGATGTTACGCTCGGGTACATCACCACAATGCGACCGATTCAGCTGCTCAGTACAATTACAACCTTCATCGCCACTGAGCTCTGACTCGCTACATTCTAAGGCAACACTTCTTGGGAAACATTGATACAAAGCAACCTGGTTAATCAACCCAAACAAGAAGCCTAGTCCATTGGGAATTATCAGTATATAGTATCACTGTACTGCAAGACTTTACACACACACCAAGAGTACGCGTTTGATGTGTTCATTGCCATTGTCCAAAAATGAATTGATGCCGAGTTTCTTTTCTCGTTAAAAAGGGGTACATCCCAAGGATTTAAAAGTCCGCCGAATTCATGGTAGATTTGTAGACTGTGAATGAGAAAGTTTACTCTGTGGCATGAATACACAAGGTGCATGACAAACTGAATACTTCAACCGTTCATAATGTAGTAATAGATAGATAATATAAATTATTGCCGCCTCCTTAAAATATTTCTGAAGTATGAGCTCTCCCATGTTTCGTCAATTCGAAAAAGTTTAGTTTACAATATTCTTTCTATGCTCCCCCCCCTGAGAATGATAAGAGTGGTCAATATACTGTAAAATGAATAATCTCTCTCAAACATATGACTCTCCATCTCTAATCATAATGACCCCCAATAATATTTTCCACATCAAGTTTGTTCTAAACGCCCCAACAACAAACCCATAATTTCCATCAACACCATATGAAATAATGTAAGCATATCATTACCATTCCCTCATTTATTATTGTTTTCTTTCAACAAATCAGTATCTAATCTTTTTTTAATACCCGTAATTCTTCCCCTCATCACTAAACGTCGGATTCACCTGTCCCACATCCCTCTTCAAAACGACCCGTGCATACTTCTCCACGACGTCCTTGCAATTCTCGTAATGATTGACGCCCTCTTTGCGATAGCAGTGAATGACGTCTTGACGTAGGAGGCGGACGGTTTCGTAGGCGACTTGACGTTCGCGTGCGCGTTGTTCGATGGATTGGAGGAATTTGACGGGGTTGGCGGCTCGGCCTAGTCCATCCTATTTTTTTTTGGGGGGGGGGGGGGGGGGGGCGGAATTATGGTGTTAGATGTCGATTGTATTGGAGAACATTCAACAAAATAAATAAAGGGCACATCATCGTGTTATGCGTCGAGATTGTACAATTCACACATCTTTCATAAATACACGTTGACACAATATTATTGTACAGTAGCAGCCCAACCTGTTATGTGAACTCACCGGTCCTCCGTGATCCTCGTGCTGATAAGGCGGCAGAGCAAAGTCTGGCGACCGCTTTTCATCGTACATGTCCGTCATGGTGGCGTATCGTTTTGGATTTGAGTTGTGGGCTGTTGTGGGTTGTGTTGTTGCAGCTGGAGGGGCCTTGCGCCGTGAATTAACTTGTAAATTCACGTGAATTTCATTCTATTTCACAGCTCACGGTCAACGCGACGCTCAGCAACGCCACCCGCCACATACAGCCGCGTCAATATTTCGATTCAACGCCAACACAAAGCAACGACAACGCCGACAGAATCAATAACCCCTCCTAAAACTAACTAACAACGAAGCAGTATATAACAAATCATCATGTCAGACAATCAGCAGCAGCAAGAAGAACCAACGAGAGCCCAAGCCGAAATAATCCTCTCCCGCCGCATGTTCTACGGGGGATGTCTCGGCTTGCCCTGGCTGTGGATATGCAACGTTTTGTATTTTCGTCAATACCTTAAATCACTCAACAATAACATTGACGATGCTGTCAATAATAACAACTATCGAACGGCAGAAGAAAAATCCGAAATCGAAAAATGGGTCAAACGATCCACTATAGGAGCTACAATTGTCGTTTCGGTGTTTCTAGCCTGGATCGTAACGTTTCAAGTGAATAAAGAGAATTTCGGCAGTGCGTGGTTTGTTATGGATATGACGGAAGAGGAGAGTAGCGGTTGGTAGTGTTGGTGATGATGTGAAATGTGTATGAATATATATACATTTTAATACTTGTGGGTTGTCTCCTGGAAAACAGTGTAATTTAGCGGGGGAGAGAGCAGACGTCTGGTGTTTGTTACTTGAAACAAGTGATTGAGAAAAAAAAAAACAAAGGAGGGGATTTCTCAACCTTTTTTCAAGCGACATGTGTTGTTGTAATATATTTCAAGGAGATAAATGATGTTGTATCTAAGTGTGATTCGATCAATATATGAAACATATATGGTCTTATTAACGATTAAAAAACAACACAGCGTGATTTACATTCTTGGCATATCCTAAAACAAACACATTAACTGTGACAACATGAAAACATATATATTTATTTCTAGCAGACTTTGAATTTTTGCATATTGATTCTCAAACATCCACACTTTGTTTTCATATGTATATCAAACTTGATCTAAAAACGAATGAGTCACCTTACTCAAAGCCTGAGTGGGCGTGACCAAACTGGGGAGTTCACCGCTCATCATGGGCATCGTAGTATCCTCACCGTACAACTCGGCGCATACATTCAAGGATCCTGATATTAATTGATACGATGCCCGACGGATTAATTTCTTTAGTCCCGTTACAATGTAATCTCGTCGTGATCCTGTGGGTGCCTCAAAGACGTGAACGTTACCGGTACTACCGGCGGTGATTGAGAAGAAACCCGATGTTGTCGATTGGTTTGTGGTATAGTCGTTGTTTGTGGCGGTTTCATCGTAGGTTGCGGTGGTGTTGTCCTTGGTATGACTTGTCGTTTCTCTCGTGTAAGTCTCACCGCCAATAACACCAACTCCACCTCGACTGGAATCTAATTCACAACTACTCGGATTGGTACTTATTCCCAATGATGTTGTATTGACATCGTCTTCGGCACCCAATATGGAATAGACATCCGTCAAAGATTGGTATGTCCACTCCTCTTCCTCATTATTGGCGGAAGGGTAATTCACGTCGTACGATCCCGTGAGAATTGTACGAGATGCCACCGGTAACGTAGCCCATGCCAGTTTGGGATGTTGTATGATGTCGTGACAGGAGCCGGGACGTAGAAACATTTTCACGGTGATTTGTGTCCAGTCGGAAGTGGAGTCGGTAGTATTAGTACCGGTGGATGGTGGTGGTTTGTGGTAGATTAGTTTAATCCCGTGTTTCGATAATTCCTGTGTGTGTTGTTGTTGTGATATTAGAAAGACATTTTCATGAGTGATAGATATTAGTTCAGTCATGTGATGAAACTCAACATCATGTTTGCAAAAACCAAAAAAGATTGCAGATTAAAATATATTCATATAACTCACATTCATAAACTGAATCACGAATTTATCCTCCTCCTCACGTGCCAATCTCAAAGCATCCTTCTCTCCTCCCATCATTAACGGAGTACACAAACTATCCAAACACTTGATCCTACCAAAGTATCCATTATTATCCGTAGTGGTAGTATCGCCACAGGACAGTAAATTTAAAAACTTTTCACTTATTGTCAATTCTTGACGTGGTTGACGGGAGAATGAATCGGGAGGGCCAAAGAATGATTGCATTTGATTTGTTACTGCTGCTCCGTTATTCCCCGATTTTGGAATACTTGCGACAGATTGCTTCTCATTGGACATTCCCCCCTCGGTCGATATCCTTCGTTTCAGATTGGATTGTCCCGTCATTTCGGTAATTAAGGATGGTACGGATGCACCGTCGCTTTGATCTATAAGTTTTGGAACGGGCGTTGTTGTTATTGTGCCCTCTTTGTTATTCTTTTGTTGTTGTTCAATCAACTTTTGCGGCATGAGTTTTTGTTCCATGTTGGTGTTATTGTGACGGTTATTGGAGCCTTTACGCCACAAGGTACGGAATCGATTGATGAACTTTTTATTTTCCTTGTCTAATGGGTCGTAGTCATCAACTTCATCATCATCTTGTGTAAAGTCGGCATTTAAATTGCGTTTCGACTCTTTCATCTTCTCGTCGGGTGGACTGGAATGTTCCGCTTCATTGACATCGTGCGTAGCTGCAGCGGTGCCAGCGCCCAGTGTCGTCGTCAACTTTTCATTCTCCTCCGGCGTCTGCTGCATCATGTGAAACTGCTGATGATCCTCCGTGACACTGTCCTTCGTGTCGGGAGTCACCTTGACATACCGTTCCGTCTTTTCGTTTTTTCTCCCGAATAACAAACCCCTCTTCTTCGTCTTTGCCTCCATTGTTATCGCCGAATCATCGGCAATGAGTGTGTCCGGTGTGAGCGGGGTGCTCTTCCCCCCACTGCTGCTGCGGGCCGGCGTGGAGTTATCGCCCTGATACATGGTGGATGAGAGGGGTGTTGCATCCTTTTTCTTACGGAAGAATCCCATTTGTTTTTTGTTTTGTAATCAGCACTGTTTTGTTGATTATTATTTTGCACGTGATGTTGTGTGTGCAATGAAATGATTTGGTCGGTCTACGATGTACACAGTACACAGCCAAGTGAGAGATTCGCGGGTCTGCTCTTTATTCGCGTTGGCACATTATCAAGCCGTTAATGGTTGTCTAGATCGAAATAATGTTGGTGAGAGGGGGTCCTAGATTGCACATGAGGTTTGTTTAGCCTAATATGCAATAGAGACACTACTTGACTTGATCATCATTGTCCAACTCTTTTTTCTTTTTCGGCAAGAAAAAGATGAGAACTGAAATTGAAAATTTTGGCGGGTCTTATTTTTTTCACTTTCTGTCTTTCTCTCTTTTCTTCCTCCCCCTCAATGACTTCACCTGCAGGGACACACAGATTTTCTAATATGCAAGCCAAGAGGATCAGTTTGTATTATTTAGCCACAGCCCTTTGAACCCACGAACCCCATGCTGAAATCACTAGTTATTTCGTATGGTGAAATCTCCAGGGGTGCTGCCCCCTTTTGGCAAAAAAAAGTCCCCTATTAAACCAGTAGCAGGGCTATCACTCTCTGCACAACAAATAAGGATCATACATTGTGTTGATTAGAGATCACCTGCCCTACCATTCTGCTCTTCATCTTTCTTTGAGTTACTTGTTTTTCCCGTTCAAACTGAAATTGATTTGTCAATCGGCATATATATAGAATATTTTACGTACGTAGAATCAGTATATGAGTATGAGTGGATATATCAAGGAACAGAATGCTGGTATCAACAAAAATAACCTTGGCCAACATGAACACCACAAACTGTCAGTGGCAGTGGCAGCATTCAAACATCCCTCTCATTAAATGTTACTTACAGATACAGATACCACCACACAGATACCACCACCAGCAGCCTGCAACTACTGCTCCTCTTCTGCTAGAAGCGGCTTTACAGTAGTAGGCAAGGGGAAAAGGGTGATTTCTTCTTTGAATATGGCTGAATCATATAACAAGCACTGCAAACATACCTTTGTTGTGATGCACTTTCATCTTTCAACCTAATTTTTCCACCTCAGTTCCGAGTTTAAAAACGTGTCTCTTGTTTTACATCCCACAATATGAGTAAGTGAAGGAAGTTTTTGGTTTTTGAAATTATGTTTTTGAAATCTTCTAAGTGCAATTTCAAACTTTGCACAACTGTGAGGCAAACCGAGGCTAAAAAAATACTTTTGTGCTCTTATCGCCTAATCATATAATTTTCACACAGTTTCCAAGTGGTGTCATGCACTAAGGCATATGATTTTTGAATGCTGGCTTTTTGTGCTCCGTGTTATAAGCTATAGATGAAAAGCGCTAGCTCAAGCACTCCCAAGATTATATGAGGGGTCTGCACAAAGACGCTGTAATCTCCTAATTAATTGAATAATTATTAAGAAATAATTGTAAAAGAGCAATCCTCTATTCTCCCAGCAATGAATGGTGATCATACTGGGCCTCCTCTCTCCATCCCCTGCATGCATCGCTCTTGTATCCTCCTTTATCTTTAGCAATAACCGAGCAATAAAATTTGAGTCACAATTATCATTACCATCTCTCCTCAGTCAACCCTTCAAAGCATTCATCATGGCTCGGCGCGGCAACGGGATTGGCCGCATTTATCTTTCTTCTCACACCATTGATGAGATTAACTATTACAACGGCAACAAAACTCCTTTGCAGCAGTAATAGTAACAACCGACATCACTTCTCCGTAATCATTGCAGTCAGACGGGCAAACCACGCAGCCCAACAACTGAAACATATGCAATAGGTACCTATGCCAATCAACTCTGTGATGCCTTTATGATCACAACAATTGGTAACTAATACATCTGTGGCCTTTTCAGACAGGAAAAGCAGGGCAATAATTTGTTGGCGGAGAGAAATTTTGCCCACTAAAAGATGTCTTTTGAATACCTTTTATCTAGACTTTTCATTTTCTTGTAAAAACTAGTTTTTACTTTTGTCTTGACAGGTACCATAATCATTGCAAAACTGCAACGACGTCGCGTCTTCCGACCGTTATTTGGTACCATGGCACCGCAGACACCCTCTAAACTAACAAGACGGCACGGCAACGCCACCAACGGCAGCCACAGTGAAAGTCAAAATGGCTCATCATCGTCTACTCCCAACAACAAATTCCATTACGCGTCGTCCTCCGCTCTCAACGCGACATCAACGAGGGTGTTGGCAGCCATTGCGGCTTTCTCCTTCCTCGTCGGCATTGCATCAACCTACACCGACAGCGGCAATCAACGGATGCTGCAACAACAGCCGATAGAGGCGGGCTTTGAGCCTCCCCATATTCGGCAACAGAAGCCACGTCAGGTTGGCATGGACATGACACGTCAATCAGCAGGAGGTCGAGGTGCACCTTCATCCTTCCACAGTCACAATCACAATCAGCACAATAAGCAAAGGCCAACGCCACGAATCATTGCCGTTCAAATCTCACCCCACTCCCACGCACTCACCTATCAAATCCCCTCCCCCTCCATCCAACATACCGCCCCACCCTCCATCCCCACCGATGGCCTTCATCCCATCCACCCCTCATGGTACGAAAGCAACGCGGCATACTTTATGGACGGTGTCGATTTCGATAAATGTCAACCCATGGCCGAATGGCAGCTGAGTAGTTATGTCGATTGTAATAAGTTCCATGAGTTGGATTTGAGAAAGTTGAGAATGATCAATCGGGGGTACGTGCAAAATATATAGAGCGTTTGTTTTGTATATATTGTTATTAGTTATTATTGCATGCACTTTTTACTAAACAACTTTGTTTTTATTTCCAATGCATATACATTCATATCTCCCATGATCATTTGGTTACATATAATAAAAAAACACAATTCACAACATAAACATCAATATATATTTCAATATACATAATGCAGTGGATCGAGAATAGCATTCGAACTAACCCAATCCCTACCAAATAATTCCAATTCCAACAACAACACAATCTACAAATTCGTATACAAAACAATGCGATACGGAAAAGACATCGACACGTATCAAATAGAACAACAACGTAAAGACTCCCTAGTCATGGAACGTACCACCTCCTCGCAATTCATACCAAACATACACGGTTACTGCTCCCTAGCCGTTATGATGGATTACATGCCCGAGGGTAATATGCACGATTACATCAAGGGATCACGTATAATGAGTCGTAAATTGTATGGTAGGCACGGTGTGGAGGATACAGAGGGGAAATTGTTGAGTAGTCAAGATCGATTGAGGGTGGGGATACATATTGCCACGAGTGTGGCGGATTTGCATGGGATTGATGGGACGAGGCAACCGAGTTATTTTCATAATGATTGTGAGTTTTATATTGATTTTTTGTGTAAATACACAACTTCTTTTTCTTACTTTTTGCTCTCTTTGAATTCAATATAAATGTTTCCCGGATTTCTTTATGATGTATAGTATGCTGTCATCAATACCTCTTCCAAGACGGTGTTTTCAAACTAAACGACTTCAACTACGCACGTCCCATCTACGTCGACAAAAAAACACACAAATCATGCACACGGCATCAATACGGTATGGCCCACTACAAAGCCCGATCCCTGGAAGAACACATGATGGTGTTACACTTGCCATTGGATCCACCCACACCCGATAAAATTGACGTATGGATGATGGGGAACATTATTTACTACATATTGACCGATTTGTATACGTTTGAAATTCCGGAAAATTTAAACAATCATCAAGTGGGGTTATTGCTCGTGGAGGGTAAACGTTCGCCGTATCCAGAGTATATTCGACACTCTCGCGATCCATCGCATATTGCCATGAAGAGAGCATTGGACATGTGTTGGATGCAGAATTGGCGAGAAAGGCCGAGTGCACGTGACATTGCCGATTATATGTTGGGTGAATTACGAAAGATTACGGGTGAGGATGATCCGGATTTGAGGGTGGTGTTGCCGGAGAGAGATCCGAATCAATCACCGGATGATGAGGAGTATGAGGCTTTTAATGATTAGATTATATTAGGAAGATACTATTTAGAAGGATTGCTCCCGTCATACATTGTCTTTTAGGTAATAAATATTGCTTATGAGCTAAGTAGTATCTTTTCAATATATTACAGTTTGGCTTTCATTCCATTTGACAACATACTCATCAAAATTTCATAATGCACTACCTACAAAATTTATTGTACCGTGATGGCCTTGCAAAGAAATGATGATGAATATCATGAGGTTTAATTGATCGTCAAACTGTTGATTCTTCAATGTTAAATCTTATTCAATAATAACAGTATTATAATAAGAACAACCTAAATAGTTACCAAATGCAAATGGGCTGCTGCGGAGGTGTGGGGTCATTGTGTGGTTGAACGATGGCAATATGCTAATTAACTATTACTTTATAGAAAAATGTAACTGAAAAAATTGGGTTTTATTGTATCAGTCTACTGCATGTTGAGATGAAAGATTGGGGTCTCATGCGTAGTAATGTGGTGTACTAACAACATCTTCCAAGGCCTCAAGTTGTGCCTGGGTAAATTGTTTTTTGTGTGATAGCCAGTCATCTGTGTGGGTTCGTTTAAACTCACTGCAACACATTTTTACCACCTCTCGAACACCAAGTGAAGCCCTTTGTTCAAATGAATGTTTGGATAATGCGGCCAAAGCTTCAGGAACATATGAAGGTACATCATACGGTCTGCACATGACAACTGCACATAGAAAAAACACTGACTTTTGTTGATTCAATGCCCGTTCTCTTTCCTTTGACATGGTGAGTTCTGACTCCTGCTTCAAGTCTGGTATCTTATCTGTCTTGCGCTTCTTCTTCTTCAATGACTTGTTGGCAATGTTGATATATTTGGAGACAAGATTGCTCACAGCTTCTTCTGAAAGAATAGCAATGATACCTGTAAGAATAGACATCGCAGCACTCGAAACCTCACGGCGGTCATCAGCCAAAAGAGAGACAGCAATATTCATGCATATTTCCTCTTGCTTGTCCGATAAGAGAAATTTATGGCTGCCCTGAAAGCATTGGAGGAAATGAGCAGTTGCTTGACGAATTTGCCAGCAACTATGTTTGGATGTGGCTGTGAGGGTGCTGAGGACTCGCGTCATATCTTCTGGAGAACCGTACGTCACAATGCAATTTGTGCTCATGTTTGCTAGATTCAAACGGTAGCCCTTAACTAGTTCTGCCTCCATTCCTCGATTCTCCGGAGATACTGCACCTTCCATGGGCTGAAGAGATTCAAATGCGAGTGGGAGCAGAGGAATGAGGTACTGAGAGAATTCATGCTTCGCATCTCCCCAATGTACACAGCATGACACAAATTTCCGAGCTGTGCCAAGGGCACGTATTTTCTCTTTGAATTGAAACTGACCCGACAAACGTATAGTACTCAGTTTCTTCAGTATCTCTACTCCAGGGTCTATCAATTCATTCCCATCACCTTGAGATGTTGACTTATTGAGAAACTTTCCATGACAGTAGCACAAGCGGAAGAGACAGCTTGCAATTTGGTCTCTGCATTTTTCATATGGATGCCCAATGGCATTTAACAAGTAGGGTATAAGACTTTCACTGACAAACTTCCATGACTGCCCAAGCTCAACCTCAACGGTTGCGCCATCAAGCAAATCCATTCTTTCGGGATTCGCTTGCTCATTATCATGAAGAATATTTGTGTACCATGGATTGCGACAAATTGCTGCAATTTCATCGTCACTGTCAAGTTCTATCAACACAGCTTGGACTAAAAGGAGATATGTTGATTGCAATGAAAACCTGTCTGACTGTTTACCGTTCTCCTCGATATCCTCTTTTCCGTTCTCGTGCTGCCATAATGTACCTAAAAGTGGTGATAAGATGAATGAGTGATCGAATTGGCAGACTAAGTATTACTATAGACATAATTTTCACCTTGAACTTTTGACACACACCACTGCAAAAGCGGAAGAAATAGCCGAGGGGGGAAATGGTGTACTCCAAATCTTATGGCGTCAAACAAGACTGGAACGAAGGCATTCGGCATTTTTTGGATTGCCTCATCTAGGAATGGAAGCAATAAGTCATTCCAAACTGATATGTGGTCAAGATCACGGTTGTACCTCAGTAAGGCTCTACAAATTCCTCCAAAAAGTTCAGCAGATGCAAACAGCTTATTACGTTGATCTTCGTTCGGAGGAGCTGCTACAAATTCTTTGCCATAAGTTAGAAGAGCAATAGAGCTAGTATTGGCCGATTCCCAACCAATGGTTAGGAGGATCCTTTAGAAATCACGCAAGAAATATTTAGTGAGCCTACACTCCGGTATTTCTCATTTGAGAATTAGATTCAACACAACATACCCTTCCACCATTTGGCAGTGCTTAATGTTGAAGGTACTTGATGTCATCTGATTTATCCGTTGAAACGGATAAAGTGATTTGGGTGCCAGGTTGTTAGCAGCTGGCAGAAACAAAAGATTGAGGATCCATCAAAAAGACTACGAGAAAAGGAAACAAGAAACCATTGTCTTACCATCACGGAGAATTTCTTCAACTCCTGAAGACCACTGTGCACTGTGCCCCCCACCAACACTGCTATCTTCTTTATGATCATATGCCAGAGCAGTTGCAAAATTACGACAGAATTTCTCTTGAATGAACGCATTGCGAAGAATAGATACATCTGGAATTTTCATTGACGCATTACCAGCTTGTGACATGTCAACCAGTGCAAGTGAGACAAGCCTTCCCAACAAACCGACAGATATTCGCTGAATTGGCTGTCCCACCTCGTCTTCAATCAATTTTAGGCATGTCAACCAAACTCGAGACATAATTGTAGTGTCGTCAATCATCAAATCAATTTCATCAATTGAATTTGTCAAAAGCCAGGCCACCATTAGGCGATTCTTCCAATGGATATCAGCAGAGTCATTGTCTTCTTTAGCTGACTCAACAACATCTGAAGATGAATGTTCACTATTGTTGAGCTTCATATTCATATTGTCTGGGGAATCAAGTGAATCAAGTAAGAACTTTAAAAGCTTTTCATGTTCTGCTTGATCTGTTAGTGTTGCCCTTGGCAGGGAATAATGTCGAGATCGAATGCTAAGAAAGATTGTGGTTACATAATGAGTAAACTTCGCAAGTTCTTCGTGAGGCAGCAGACTTTGCAAACGCTGAGTTGTGCATAACCTTTGTGCAATTTCAAAACGATTTGCTTCCGTTTGTAATACACCAGATATCACTTTAGGAGCTCCCAACAATTTGATAACCCCTTTGATAGCCTCGGCAAGTCTCATTCGTTTGCCCTGACCATTGAATTCATCGACTAGTTGAGCACAGGATACAATCCCATACTTTGCATCATCACCTTCATCTTGAAGAGAAAAAGCACGCAATAGTCTAGGTATTCTTGGCCTGATCACCCAGGCATAACGAGTGAAGGCATATTCAGCTGAGAGCAGACAAGAATTTGAGAGAAATGACAACACCCAAAAGCATAGTCAACATTATAAAAGAAACCCACCAATGCTAATAGCATTTCCGCGCACGTTCATATTTGTATGACAAGCCATTGCACAGAGTCCATCAATAAGCCCCTCATAGATTTCTAACGTTCTCTGGTATGTGGATCCATCTATCTCACACAACAAATTGGATTTAAGCGTTTCATATGTCATTCCTAGTGAGAATAAATGGACTTTGGCGTCCATAGATGCTGGGCCTCTCTCTTTCCGTAATCGACGAGGAATTTGTGTAGAGGCTGCATCAGCAAGGGATGTCATGGTTAAGTGTATCCGAGACAAGAGTAGAGCTCTTGAGATAGTATTCCCTCCATCTTTAAAAGATGACAATGCAAAAAACAAGCAATTGAGAGTTGCTGTGACATGATAATAGACATTATTTTGGAAATTGATTTTACTCACCTTCTCCATCAAAATATAGAGATTCATCAGAGCCTTGGCAGGCGTTGTCATTAGACCTGGAACGTGTCTTTGCAATATAATTAGATTCAGAATCAAGAACATAATCGCACATTATCTCATTTTGACCTTTCCATATTGACAGCGCTGATCCTGACTTGTGTTGCGCCCCTCGTCTTGTGAGTAATAAGTCTGCAAGTTGACATACTTCTGAACAGATTTTTGGATCTCGCGACAACGAAAGTCCATTTTGCATCTTCCCATCTTCCACTGTGTCAGTAACAATCAAACTTTGCATGTCCATGACAAATAAACACAGCTTCTGCCTCAGTCCATTCAGTATCGAGGCACTCTCGATAGATGTTATTTGAAACATGGCTGCTGTTGCTTTCTCCCTTGGGCAAATTTCACTTTGCTCTTGAGAAAGAATTACACCAGGAGCTTCATCGAGAAGCAATCCAATAGATCCTCTGAGAGAATAGCGAAGCACACGGAGATTCTTTCTCCACTGCTGCAAGCTGAAATCATTGGTTGCACCAATTTCTTTCATCGGCGCTAGAGCAAACCTATCAAGGAGATTAACACAGAAATCGATCTGCTCTCTTGACGGACTGCACCACGACACTCTATCCCCATTAAGCCGAGCGGATGCTCCAACGGTTATGGACTCATCATCGAATCTCATGGGGTGACACCATTGAGAAATCGGATACTCTTCACATTGAGAGGCAAGAGTATGCCGAAGGAGCTTGCATCCCGTCTTTAAAAGTTCCTTATCTTCTGATTTGCTGATTGAATAAGTTAAAGCGGACAGTATAGCTTCTTTGTGTTTCAAGACAGTTCTGCCTCCATATCGAACTGCCCCAGCAAGGCATCGTAAACGATAAATTGCAGATTTGTTACTTCTGTGGGGTAAATCTTGTGTCAATATAGGTACAAGGGCATCAAGACCCGGGCTCACATCAACTACAGTATCACTACTACGACCAAATCTAGTCGATGCTGCTGCCTGGCAGAGCAAAGATGCGTCCTTTACCGCAAATGGTAGTGTCTCTTGTGAAATAAAGTTTGTCACGTATCTCAATGAAGTTTTGTATGTCTCTTGATCCATGGATGCAAAGAAGTAAGTCAGCGTTTCCTTCAGAATTCGTGAGACATTCTTTGTCATAGCAACATCTGCAGCAGTGTGTGCAGCAGCATAGCCTTTGCCCCGCTTCTCCTGCTCACCAGCCGCTCTGAGAAGTTCGAATACTCGATCCAGAAATGACAAAGCCCAGTCATTCATTGCCATCATTGCATCATTTAAGAGTGTCTCTAGATCTTGGCTATCCTCAACAGCAGCCAGCTGCTCTCCGCTCTGATTGAAAACAGAGCTCGGTGGAAGAGCCTTGATTGCGTTTTGATACGAGCTAGAAGAAACAATGCCATACCTCAAACCCATCAAATTCTTTCCTACTTCAATGACACCACTACTACCAGAAGGGTCCAACACACCATCCTGATCAACACGTGGCACGGTAATCTTGCCTCCACATGGGATCCACATCAAAAGATTCCGATAGAATATTAAGGTGCGTGTCGTCTTGTTCTGATCATTGCTATCAATACCAGCCAATGTCAGTTGGAGCATTTCTGGAAGACGCGTTAGCACAACTGCCGGTCTGTGACGGAGAGCTGGCTGAAGAAGTCGTGACAAAGACGATAATGCCGCAGGTGCTTGATGACTTAAATTCACAGATGAAATACCCAAAGCCTGGAGAGAAAAGTCAAGCATTGGTGGTGTTACACGTGCAGGATCAATTTGACTCAAGTACAGCATTGCCGTCTCTCCTGCATGACTGACGGTTCCATTTTTGCTATACAAAGACGCCTGGCAAAGAGGCAGTAACGTATCGAGGTAGGCTACTATTTCATTCCCTGGAAGCTCAATGTTATTCAGATATGGCTCATCGATCATGAGCTGCTTAGCTTGGTCGGGGTGGTCTGCTCTCAATACTTTCATTGCAGCCATGATTCCAATCCTATGACAGAGTTCATACGACAAGTAATGCAAGAATGCACCAAGAGGAAATGTCCAATTGCCAACATTTGACTATGATTTAGTTTTGCAAAGAGTGAAGCTGGATATATGAGATGACTGGCACTTAAAATAATATAGTCAACTTAATGAAAATGCAGCATCTACTGACCGGATTGAAGTATGGTTTCACAAACGAGAAGAAGCGTAGAATATCTCTCGTGCCTTCTGATATTAATGTCACTTTTGACTCTGAATTGCTGTCCATGCTCACGTCGAAAGAGTTGCTAGGTAATCCCGAACAATACATGAACAGTTTCGACAACTTTGCCACGAATTCAATCCCTAAGTTTTGACATCATCAAGAATAATGAAGATCGTTTTTTGAGAATATATCAATCTATTTACAAACACAGTAGCAAAGCACAAGTTAAAAACAGTCACGTGCCGTACCTTCTTCATACTTGGATTCACTCCCAACAAAACTCTTTAAATTCCTCGGAAAAGACCGCTTCGCGGCCCTACCCACCCTCGGAAAAGTCTTATCGGCACTAACACCCCCCACCGGTATCTGTAACCAATACCCCGCCTGCGTTAACAAATGCTTTCTCAATTCTCCCCAAATATTATCCTCCTCCTCCTGCTTTCTACTATTAACGACATACTTTCTCCCCCGACAAAACAATACCATCCACAAATAATCGTATTCGGGACAACGATCCACATTCCTCCAACACTGTAACCACAACGGCATGACCTCCTCATAATATTCCGTGGAACATTTACCGGGATGGAATAAATACATCATGATCAACGCCCTAAAACACGAATTGGAATGGGAATGATACATTAAATCGGATTGTAAATTCTTCCATAAACAACGTGCCGTGTCATCGGTACGAGATGTGTATGCTCCATTGTAATTGGGTGGACGTATCCCCTGATCGAAGAATTTACGACAGGCTCTTATCAAGTGGACGGTACGTTTTAGTACGGTGATTGTACGTGTATTGGAATTTTTGGGGGGTGATACTCCCGTCTTGTGTTCGTCTAGGTAGGGTGCCGTTCGTAGTAGCATACGGAGTAGGGAGCGCCAATTGAGGATGAGCATGTATCTGCTGCTGTCGTTGTCATTGTTGCCGTTGTTGGTGTTATTGTCACTGTCGAGAAAGATGGCAGTATTGGATACCGAACGTAATTGATCCTTCTTGCTTAGTAGAAGCAGAGCCACGGAGAGCAAGGCCTCGCGAGCGGGGGAGGGTAACGCCAATTGTCTCGATAGATCACGTTCCAACTGTTGTTGCTGTGTCTTCTCTGTAAGTACACCCTCAGCAAGGAAGTTGTCAATGTCGACATTATTGTTTGAATTATCACTGCTTTTCTCATTGTCATGGTTGTTGTTATTCCTTGGATGTAAATCAATGACACGTCGTCCATCCTCCAAAACAGTCAACATTCCATCCTCTTCTTCTTCTTTCGTAAATGGTCCCTCCCCTACAATACATCCCATGTCATCGTAATACACCGATACACAATGTTGTCTCTTCTTCTTTTTCTTCCCCCCGTTATTATTGGAACCATCATCAATAGTCATATTTTCTACACCCTTTGCCACTACTACTTCTTCTTCATCGTCATTGTTGTCTGTTACGGTAACTTCAATAGTGGCACTTAGCAACGTCAACACCTTGAGCAACATCTGACAATGTTCGTACTGGGTGAACCCCGGATGCTTTAGATTGTATACCGAGGATAGTTGGGTGTGCAGTCGCGTGCATGCCTTGATTAGTGCCAGCTGTTTGTTGATGTATTGAAATAGAGAGAAAACAATTTGAATCAGGAAAAATTAATAAAGAAACAGTAATGTAGTAAATACACTGCACGATGTAAATACTCACCATTGTCCTCGGCTCTTCTTCATCATCATCTTCTTCATCGTCATGACCATCATCACCATCACGAACCTCATCCGTCACAGCCTCGCAAAACAATCCGACATGGATCTCCAAGCTCTTGACGAGACGCCACACCGAAAGACTCTTGTGATGTGCCGCAATGGTGGCGTAGGGGAGGCCCGCTAGCGACGATGATGATGAATCATCATCGTTGTTGTTGACAGGAGGAGCGCGATGATGAGCAGGCAGCTGGAGGTAGAATGCGTGTGGATGGGGAGGGGCGGGCATATTGTTTTTTTGATGATGGAGATTGAACGATGTATGTTCAATTCGACAGTGAATGATTTACGATTTTATGGCCGGTGCGATAACCACAAACATCATGGTCAATACGTGAAGAGCTTCAGTGAAAAAGAAGGGGGCCGAAGGAAGAAGATTACCTTTCCATTTAAATGATCTTCACGAGTTTCAAAATTGCAAGAACTAAGTAAAATAAGGTAAGATATCACCAATTCCCGCCACTACCATAAGCTTTTGTTTCCTTCACATTCCACATTCCACACCTCTACACACATCCCTCTTGAACCATGAGACTGACTGTCACGTCATTGATAATACTTTGGCTGAATGCCTTCCATCACACCATTGCGTTTAGTTTTGGCTTTAACAACAGATTGCTTCCACTGTCCGCCGCAAAGAGTTTGTTTCCGCCGCATCATCAACATCATCTCAGCTTACGACTTCATGCCAATCCAAAGAATCATCACTCACATCAAATACGAATAATGCAATTGAATGCAGTCAATGACGATGGGCGGCTACATTCAGATTCTATCAATGCAACTAATAACAACGATGCAATCCAAATAACGACTACCGATGTTGTACCAAGAAACCCACCACGATACCTACGCAGGGGATATCAACTGGCAACTCTGCTCAATATCCTATCCGCCGTTGCATTACTACTTACAAACTATCCCAACACCTCAAATTCCGCACAAATAATGACATCCAATACGGCATCGACCACAAATCTTTTGAATACTAGATATTATTATTATCAACCGAATTCCAATAATATGATGACAACTATCACGGCGGGAGCGTTGGGACAACTCTTCTTCGCCGGTGCTACGTGTCACGTACTATCCAATTCCATAATACAAAAACCAAAAAAAGAATGTTTATTATACACTTCCAACACGTATAAACGATTGAATATGGGTTTATTGCTATTCGGTTTGTTGGGTATTTGTAGTTTTCCCGGTGAAGCCGGCTGTATTGCTGATAATACTTTAGGATTGGGAAGAGTGGCAGCGTGGTGTACCATGATTGTAACTCAATTAAGCAAGGTAATAACGGCTCTGGTATCTTACTATGGATGGGAGTATAGCGTCGGTGGATTTGGTTCATCGTTCAAAGAACAATTGTACAGTAAAATTCACAATCTTCGTCAGGGAATCAATACCGTATTCAAGACGTTACCGGTAACGAACGAACGTCCGGCGTCATTCTACCGAACATTCTTCTTACTGGTATCCATACTCAATCCACTTTGTAATATACCCGAACTATCCTTCAATTTACGACAGGGTATGGGATTGTTCTCATTGCCGGTTAGTTTAAACATATCATCCATGGCACGATTGATATTATTAAGTGTCATGTTGTACGTGTTGAAAGATGCCGCTGATCGAGATAGATTAGACGGTTCGACATTCATTACGTTGAATATGAGTATAGGACTTTGGGCATTGGGGGTGGGAATCGCACAGGGATTAGTATTTGGACAAGGAGGAGGAGAGTTTAATATTCGAAGAGCCGCTGATAAGTTTCTGTTTGGTTTGTTGTTTCTTAACAATGGCGTAATTTCTATATTGCGTAAGATGGGTTTGATGAAGAAGGGGAATGGCAAGTCCGTTGATGATGATCCTCCCTTGCGTATTAATCTCTTTTGAGACAGTAAAGATTATGTGCTAACTCTAAACTCTAAGTCTATGCTCTCCAAGAGACTAATACAATTAGATGACTCAGAGTTTATTATATAAATTTCTTACGCAATTGGTTTGGTTATCCACTCAATCGAATCATTCATGTTATTATCATTCCTCCAATTGAACTAAGTATTATTTTCCAAGATTTCTGGGGCAATGACACCCAGCGGTCATTATCATG
>JALLPH010000366.1:0-21023 GCA_036939855.1 Cyclotella choctawhatcheeana
TAATCACTACGTATACTTACGTACCCTATCTACCTACCTGAGTCTTGGATCGTTTGAAAAAATGTCGACTTCGGGCTACTAGTACACCAAGAGGGGGCCGATTTTTTTCACCGAAACTTCAGCAATACCATCAGGTGAGTGAATACTGCAAGTCTGGCCACTTTATTTCAATTTTGGCCATATTATGGGCTGGACCCTCTAGATAAAGTAAAAGATTAGATAAAGTAAAAGATTAGATAAGAGAATTTACCATTCAAACAGTAAAGATTTAATGCTCCAAGTAAGGTAAGGAAGATTTAGTTATACTATGCATATATGAAATATTTAACTCTTGGCCCATTTCAAGAATTTATTCAAATGGGAGATTTAGAACAGCATAGGAATAGGTACAACAATTATAAGCAGCATTACATAACCCTAAAAGAATAGAATGGAACCTGGAACCCTATGTGAGGTTTAAGGCACTATTAGGACCTATTACGACATGGTTCAAAACTGGCATAATCATAATGACTTCATATGTAGTAAGACTATTACACAAATAGTAGAGTGGGTTTGAGATCTAAATCTATCATCTTTTCCAAGCCCAAATGATCCCTAGCCAAAAACCATTTTGTGCATAACATTGAAAGTTTTACTGCAATGACAGAACACAAAATTAGCAGCTCGGTGAGGAGGAACAGTACCGTGTTTTAAAATTTAATTGGCTCTCTGGAGATTTTTGAGCCTCATTTTATTGGTTAAAGGTTTATGCCCTCAAGAAAGGTATCATTTAGGCCGTACATACTATCTACATGCTTTAAGTTTAAATAGACCTCCGTCAAGCCTGGATTAATTATTAATGTACTCCGACTTTGGCGTCAGAGCCTCGAAATTGTTAAAGCCAATTAGATTTTAAACCACGGCAACAGTCAAAAAATCACTTATTTCTTGTAAAGAAATGGTTTTGGTCTAGGATTCATCATATGCAATTAATTGTTGTTCTCTATTATCCTGGATTCTGGTGGTACCATCAACATCAACTCTTCTTGTCAATGTCAATGCAATGACAATGATTGACTTTACAAATCTCCCTATTTATGAGCACACACCCGCTACTCATAAACATAAACCATAGACATAATCAGCATGTTTCTGCATCTAGTGCTAATAAAAAGACTGATCATAACTCTTAATCTTTAGTCAAAACTGGGGTGTGTAATCATTAACATTAATCATCATCAGACTAAGAGTCGACTCAAGCTCAAGCTCAAGCAAATTTCTTCTTGTTATTGGCCGGCAACTTTCGCTTTGTGTGATTTTGAAGATAATACTAACCATATCAAGATACAGCAAGACCATTATGGTCAGTGCATGGTGCAAGCAGCAAGCTTTTGTAGGTTGTAGTAGATGCATCATAGAGATTGTTCTGTGTGATGGACGAGAGTGGAGGACCAACTCTAGATACTTTTCATGTATCTATGTACCTAGCGATATCTACGCAAATCTTTACGTTAATTGACGCTAAAAAAGATTATGTATTTTTGCGCCACACAAGAAACAAGAATGAATCCAAGATCCAAGATATCCAAATCGCCTTCGAGCGTTGAGTTATTGACGTGTGAAAAGGCTGTCTACCACATTATCACCCTCTAACAAAACACCAGCCAGCTTAATAACAAAGCATAGCAATAATATTATCATCAAATGCCATTCAACAAATTATTTGCATACGTAGGCGACAACGCTTGCCAAATAGATGCAGCCGAATACGAAACCAAACTTCGCGAGTCTGAGCCACGTCTGCTTCAATCCGACGAATCCATCATATTCGCCTTCAAAGGCCGAGGTGGTAAGGGGCGAGATCATGAGATGTTCACGAACAAACGAGTATTGATTCGTGATAAGAAGGGAACTACGGGCAAACGAATTCGATTTGTTAGTGTGCCATATAAAAGTATTAGAGCATTCAGTGTGGAAACTGCGGGGACTGTAGACTCTGATTCGGAACTGAAGATCCATGCACGGGGGATAGGCAAGGTCGCAATGGATTTTGTATGTGATGTTGACGTATTGGGGATACATCGGTTTCTCAGCGAAATGGTCATTCGTGGAGATGGTGCCGGTATGTCATCTGGTGGTGCTGTGGCACATGACTCCAGCGTGAATATGAATGGGAATACGGGTTTCTTTGATTTGGTTGGATCGAACTATTCGCAGTTGAATCCTCCTGAAATTGAAGCCAAGTTGAGAGGAACCATTTTGATGGATGATGAAAAGGTAGAGATGGGGTTTCAGTGTGGAAGGGATAGCTTTGTGATGACCAATAAGCGAGTACTGAAGATTGATGTTCAAGGTGTGACGGGGAAAAAGATTGAGTATTTGACAATTCTTTGGCCTGCCATCAAAGGATTTTCTGGTAAGAAACAGATGATATACACAAAATTGTTACTGGCTAAATCCCGTACCTTACACCCATTTCTTAAGTCGAGACTGCTGGAAACATCTTTGACAGGGACAGCGAGCTTACTCTCTTCTTCAACCTCCCAGACAGTTCGAACTACACTGAAGGATTTCCCCGCAATTCTCGCACAAGAATGCATATTGACTTTCGAGATGGAAAAGCAGATTTGTTTGCAGTTCAAAAGTATGTGGCTGATAAACTGCTTGGGGTGGATACTGTCCCTGTTTCATCATATGGATCCAGTTACGCTGGTCAGGCTGATACTGGATCTGGCAGCATCTTGGCGTGGATAGGTGATGATAATCGAATGATTGATCCTAAGGAAGCTGATCGACAATTCCATACTGTTCAGCCAATTTTGCAGAATTGTGAAACGGTTGAACTTGCCTTCAAAGGACGCCGTGATATGATTTTGTTCACTGGTAAGCGTTTGATTTTTGTCGATATTCAGGGATTCATGGGGATGGGAAAGAAAGTAGAATACATATCAATTCCTTGGAAGACTGTCTCTGCCTTCTCGGTTCGTAGCGCAGGATCAATGCTTGACAAAGATAGTGAGATGTGTCTGTGGTTGGATTTTGATGACGGTAAGAAATTATTAGTTAATTGTTTGAGCTTGTTTGATTCTGTCATGGAAACTGACATAATTGCCACCAAAGTGTTTAACCCACGCAGATCAAGTGAAGACGATCCTCCACCTCCTCCCATTCCAAGGAGATCTTGGATCGAAATTGACTTGTAAGTTATGAGCCTTGAAGAAAATGACCAAGATGCTACTATAACTTTTCTAATACATTTCTTTACCCTCTGATCCTGTAAGTCAAAAGAGCAAAGTTGATATCATGGTTGTGCATCGTTATCTGTCTGAAAGGTGCATGCGTACAAACCACAAACTGAAACCATACAATACTCCCATTTCTAGCCAAGTGTTTGCCCCCCTGCCTCCTGATACTACTACCAATCTTATTGACTGGATTGGGAATAATGCTGCGGCGATTGAGGCTGATGCAGTGGATGAGAAATTTCACGAAAGTGGTATTCTTCAAGAGGATGAACACGTTGCTTTTGCTTTTAAAGCCGGAAGAGATAGTCTCTATTTCACCACGAAGAGGCTGTTTGTCCTTGATGTACAAGGATTTAGTGGCAAACGAAAGGAGTACTTCAGTGTTCCTCTTGACATGATTCGGACGTGGTCGGTGGAGAGGTAAGTTATGAATTGTAAAGAAAATGCCCAACATAAACTCATGCAGTCGTTCTAATCTTTTTTCCGTTACCTCGCCAAACACAAGTGCTGGACACTTTGACCGGGATATGGAATTTCGTGCCTTGTTTAAGGGGTTTTGGCAAGTACCAAATTGATTGTCTGCCACTTTACTTGTCTTTGTCATAACTCTCTAATATGTTTCTTTTATACATCCACTGCTCCAGGGACAATAAAGTAAAGCAAGATCTTAGACAGGGGAAAGCTGATATTGTGGCCATCCAAAACTTTATCGCCCATTTTGTAATTGGATCCGCTGATGGAAAGGAAGCTTTGAAATGTGCACAGGCCTTGAAAAGTGCAGGTGCGATGGACAAATTCATGGGTTATATTAGCAACAACGCATTTTTGAAAGACCCTGCTGCCATGACAGATACATTGCGTACCTCGCCAGCTCTCTTACAAGCTGATGAGTCAGTCGAGGCAGCATTTCAGTGTGGGCGCGACACTTTCGTCGTTTCGACTAAACGTATCATTGTAATCGACAAGAAAGGTATCACTGGAAAGAGTGTGGAATATAAGAGCTATCCCCTCATGTACAATAAGGCTTTTTGGGTTGAAACTGAAGGGCATTTGTTAGATGGGTCCGAGATTTATGTATACACAGATGACGAACATATTCATCAAGAGTTTGCCCACGGTCAAAATGACAATATTTGGTCTATCAATGAGTTGCTATCCACAAAGATGCTTGATGAGGATCATCCGGATATCTTGGCGGATGATGAGATTGTTTTGTCTGGAGAATCTACAATTACTGGCGAGCCAGTTATGGGAGTTGTTATGGGTGTTTATGATAACACCTACTAGTAGCAGAGTAGTATACATTGTGCAGATGTAACTGATATTTAATGTTAGTTACTCGTAGTTGCATCGAAGCTCTAGGTCAAAGGAAGTGCAATGCCATTAATGTTTCGTATGAATCCATCACCTGCATCATCGTCATTGCGAGGGCTGGCAGCAGGTGACTGTCGTGGCATTGCTGGCTTGCTCGTTGTCGCCAGAGTGGGTCTCTGAACTTGGTCAGGATTATCGCGACGCACCCTTAAACTACTAGGTAGAGTGTCTCCTTTACCAGGCGCCAGTCCAGTACTGGCTGCGCGCCGATGTGCCATCTCCAATAGCATTGCAGTTGAGCCTTCATCAGTGGTACTTGAACCTGATCCGGCACTGTCGAGACTCCTGTCTAAGTATAGTTTTCCGCCCATACTCGTCGGTATGGCATCAATGCCTATGGTGTGCGCGAATCCACCGCCATGCCTTAATGCGTCTTTTTCTGCCTCGCTAGAGTACAACCCATCATCCCAGTCCACATTATCGTGATCTGTAGGTCTAAAGAACCAGCGAAATTGCAATCGTTTGTCAACAGACAGACAACCGCCTTGGTGGCACATAACCAAAAAGCCAAATAACGCCCCAACAAGGATGAACATGAATATTGTCCAGTCAACAGAATCACCCCAGCCTTCAGGTTTGAGATTGGGTTGCGGCACTGTTTGTAAATAGTTGGCAGTCCCCCAAAATGGCGACGTTAGGTTGAGACGAAAGAAAGTTTCTCCATCGAGGTAAATGTAAGCAAACACTGATTCACGTAGCTCAACTTCCTCATCAGATTCTTCACCATTTCCACTCTCATCATTAACAATCATTTCATCACGCTTTTCAGTGTCATCTTCATCCGCTCTAGTTTTCTTCACCTTATTTGTCTGCAAAATACCGTATTTGGGATCTGAGAAGCAAGTGGACAATATTGAAGTGGCCAATGCACCATCGCCACTAATGATGCCTTCTGCCGCGACTTTGTTTCTTGCGGCAGTTGTTGCGTCTGCGGCCTTTTTGGCAGCCTCTGCCGCTTGACTGGCTGCCGCAGCACTGTCAGCCTGAAACCAATAAACATATGTAATTGAAATTAGAGATGAAAAATCATCTTCATGGAAATCTTATATTCGCACTCACTAACGAGGAATTCTTCGAAGCCATTTCTGCAGCTGCTTCCGCTGCCTCGACTGCGGCTTGCTGTAACTGTTCGGCATCTTCCTCTTCATCGGACTCCAAGGTAGAATTATTAAGCTCATCTAAAGTGGAATTGGAATTATTGATTTCAAAAGACTGGGCATCAACCTTTGTGACATCACCATTTGAGTCTTCCAAAACTCGATGTGTTTCGTTATCACCGTCAACAACTAGCGTAGCATTATTTGATAAATTTTCAACGTGATTTATTCCCTCATTGTCTTCAATAACACTAGCATTGAGAGTGGAATTTTTAGTTCGATGGTTTGGTATGTTGTCTGATTTAGTGGTAGCAACATCAACCTTGAGCTCAGTTGGGGCTTGAGATGGAAAAGCCGTCGTATACTCTGATGGAGCGGAAGTAGGTTCATCCGTAACAGGAGGCGAATACAGAGAGTAATCCCCCGTTTTGATAGCAGTTGCACAGGCATAAAATCTTTCATAAAATTTCGATGCATGGCCCTCGTGTGAACCTCCCTTGACCCTTTGCACGTTTGGATTGGGTTCTCGTCTCGAGGTAGATGGTGGCATTTCATCTTCCTTAGTGGATTGAGAAGATACTGCATCGGCAACGTAAAATTGCACTGTTCCCCGTGGAGGTATCAATATTGGATCGATCTCTACATACAAATCAGCTAAATCTCTGAACATTTCCCATACAAAGTCATCACTGCCTGAGCTCCTAACTATCAAATTTCGCGAAGGCATAGAAACCACCTCAAAAGGCTGATATCTCGGTCTTTTTCGAGGATAATCTACAGCACGTTGTAATATCTTTTCAAGGACCACACCTGTAATTGGTGCCATATAATATGCCTCGGTCCATTCGTTGGAGATGTGTGTGGAATGGTAGACTCTACCCTCATTTTCCCATGAAATGTATTTGTTAGTTTGCTCGCCTGCATCTGTGTCGACATGAAGCATGGGAAGTGATTCGAATGATTTGCTCTTCCCAGTTCGTTGTGGTCCATATTCCAATGTTATTTCAAAGTACTTTGGTGCATTGGGTGGTGCATCAGGTGAGTTATTGTTTGAAAGTGCAGATGCTACACGTGGGCGGTATCGAAATGCTAAGCCGGATTTACGGATGAGTATCGGAGCTGCTGGTTGATTGGATGCTGTTGCAGATATGACTTCTTGCTGCTTTGAGTCGTTGCCATCATTATCTGCCTCAAGGTTTCGGTTGTTGCCTGGACTATCTGCATTCGCATTTCCTAGAGGAACAGTTGACACAACATTTGTCAACGGAGCCATTCTTGTTACAACATAGCATTCAACTACATCACCAGCTCCCAGATTAGATATTAAATAGGATAACTGTGAAATTCTTGACAACACCGTAGCTGTTGGCTCTGTTGATTCGGTATTGCTCACAGATGCTCCACCCTCACGCTTTTCATTGGTGCTTCGATTGTCATATTTCACCCCGTTATTCAATGGGGGCACTACTTCATCTTCCACAGTTACATCTTGTGCAACATTGTTCAAATTAGCGTGTCTAGCATCGTGCATACTTTCAAATCCCTGAAATACAGCATGGGTTATTGCAAATGCCACAAAGAGCAAAAATAAAGAAGTATAAGCTAATCGTGAGGAGGGGCTTATCCTCGTATATGATGGTGAATCCGGTGCTGCCGCCACTCGCGAGGACGATAATTGTTGTTGAGGCAACTCAGAATCGATAGGACGAATCCGTCGTTGATGTGTATTAGAATGTTGAGATCCATTCGAACTCGATCTATTGTAGTTGCCTTCAGATGATCGATGCGGTGAACATATTGGTGAGGTCCGCAGTTTGTGATGTTGTTGAATCTGCAGCTGCTGCTTTTCGTCGTGTGCACTTGACTGTTGTGATGGACAGTCTAGATATAAACTCGACGGTCTTGACGGTGTATCTATTGGGGATGTATCAGAAGAAGATGGCATGTCTTCTCGGTAGTAATTAGTTGACGTCATGGTTTTTGCATATGGAAATGAACAGGCCTCGATCTAAGCTCGCGACGATCTTCAGTTCAGATTAAGCAGATAGATGACCCAGACAGATAGCCTTGCATCGTCGTCTTGGCTTTAGGATTGTGTATGATTGGCTGGGTGGGAGTTCATTGCGTGCCTGTGCCAGCCCAAAGCAACCGCAACGTTCAAAAAATGAGACGCGCGGGGTTATTGTGATGTTGTGTGGTGGGTGACCGTGGGGTGTTTTGAGTTGTTGTGTTATCATCCTACCATACGCCTAGTACGTGCCTGTGTGACCCCGCGCCACCTCGCTCTTCTCAACACAGCGCAAAGCGCCATTGTGTGGTGTGACCTGGTGTGACCGTGGTGTTGTGAGTTGTGAATTGTGAATGCCTGCTTGATGCCTGCGACCTGCGACCCCGCGCCACCTCTTCTCAACACAGCGCAAAGCGCCACCACCCACCACCTGCCACCACCCACCACGCGCCCCAAGCAAGAAGCAAGAAGCTCAATGCTCAATGGTATTCCAATCCAACAAAATCCAAGATTGGTGAATTCGGTCGATTTCATTTATTAGCTTTTACATCACTTCTGTAGAGCACCACAAGATACAATAGTAAAAATATTCAACAATCTCTCCCTAATTCATTCTGAAGAACATCTGCTGCAGTTAGCAAGGCAAAAATATTATGAGTACATCCCATCAACAGCGAATCCACGATCTCTTGGCGTCCAATGATATACAATTCAAATCGCTGCATCACGAAGTCACACCAACATCTGAAGATTCAGCACGCGTCCGTGGGGAGGATTTATCAACCGGTGGCAAAGCTCTTGTACTGAAACATAACAGTGAAGACGATTCCAATAATGCATACGCACTGTTTGTACTGAGTGCGTCACGAAAACTGAATACAAAGTCTATCAAGAAAGAATTCAAGAGTAAAAATGTAAGATTTGCCACAGCCGAAGAATTGGCCGGGTTGACTGGAGGGCTTGTACCCGGAGCAGTGCCACCTTTTGGTAAACCAATTATCGATTTGGGTTTGTTTGTGGATACTTCGATTGAAGAGAATACAGTTATTGCGTTCAATTGTGGTTCGCTGACGGATTCGGTTATCATGTCAGTGGAAGATTATTTGAAGGTATCTGTGCCTACAAAGATATTTTCGTTTTCTAAGTGACTAATTGGTGATATTGAATCAGAAAATAATGTTTGGCCTCCAATAAATGTAACCTAATCTGACTACAGTAATTGGAACAATCAATATTCAGTACTTCGCCTAACGATAGCTTTTAGATATTGACATTAAACTCTTCGTTTTGCTCTCTGGTCCACCGTGAATAAGTACTTTTTTGGCAAATCAAAGACCACGTGCAACGTACAATCAGCTCCGAAGACATAGTTGTTTTGTCATATGTATTCCAAGAACTAAGGACGAAATACTTCAATCTGTTTTTTCTGACTCTTTATTTCCCGAGCTAGCAACACCCCCAACACTATCACCCCGTTTACTCTGAATATCATTCCATGCCTTTTCAAACCACGAAATTGATATCAACAGACCTACTGAGAGGAATCCCAATACTACCATGTGAATGCGTGCTATTCCGGCAATGCCCATTAAACTTTTATAAACGACAGAGTGAAAGGAAATGTATTTGTGAGGAATTCATTGGTTTAATCCCAATGCCGATCACCTATGTGGGTATTGCTCCCGATCATTTCATTTGTCATGGACATTGATTCATATTTGTATATTATCTGATGCACCAATTATTATTACAAACACATTCAACAGCAAGCTTCAGCTCGAAACTATTCAATGATCTTGGCCCCAATATATGTTACAACTCAGCGCAAGTCGTAGACAGAGCACATGTCAACATAGTATATCTAACTCACATAACCATAATCAATAACAGCATATCTAACTCACATAACCATAATCAATAACAGCACAATCGTCATGCGGATAAACGGAATGAGTGCGATACCTCCTCCGGGTTTTAGCAGGTCAGATATGAACGATGACATGATCTATCTCTATGTTTGGATTAAGTATCGCCTGTGTTCGGTGGATAATTAATTATGATGTTGCTTTTGTGTATGCGGTTGTGTCTTATTTTGTGTCATTTCTCTTATTTCTCAATATTTCTCTTCGTCGTTTGCTGAGAAATTCTCGCATATTTTCAATGTTTCTCGTAAAAATAAGGTATCCGTTGGCTATTACCGAGAATCATTCGATCTTTCCCGCTAAAAATAATCTTTCTCCTCTCTTTCTCTGCTCTTCTTTCAACTCCTCGTCTCTCTCTAGCGACAATGCTAATAGAAGCCATCCCATCTCCCATCCATCTACCTAGCCTCCAACACATCAAGCCTTCAGCTATCACAATGATCAAACAATCCTGACACACGTGACGACGCTCTCCGCACTTACGCTATTCCACGCGTCATTTTCTACCTCAAATGTCACAACCCTGTCAAGGAGGATTCTGCCATCTCCATCTCCCCACACCCAATAACATTCCATCGTGTAATAGCTCTCGCAGCTCCAAACAATCATTAAGCAAGCGCGAAAAACGTTTGCTCAAATCACACCAACGAGATCGAGCCACCAAGGTCTTACAGTGGGCATTGCGTGATGAAGAATATTCTCGATTGGAAGACAATGGGGATTTAGTTCGTTTACGTGTCAATAACGTTAGTAACAGTGATGCAGAGAGGAATGCTGGCTATTGGATTCATGAGAGTGCTATTCGATTAGCGAGGAGGGAGCATCGTCCGGAATTGGCGCAGTTGGCATTTGCTGAGTTTGTGTCCCAGTTAGATGAAGATGTGAGCTGTACTGCAAGAGATTCTGCTCCAGTTATCTTGGAACAACCCCCTTTACAAGAAGATGACAATGTTCTAGTTTGTGGGATGTGTTCTACTGTCTATCACTTGTTGGGACAAGCTCGTGAATTTCTGACTTCATATGATGAGATACAACAACAAGATGGTGTGATGGTGGAATCATCATCTACATTGCAGAACAATGATGAGTGCGAGTGTAACAATGATGAATCGAAAGCAACCGATGAGAATGTATCTGCAACAATCAATCGGGTGGATGATGTACCGAACAACTCTCTTAAAAGGTCCAAGACATGTGGAGCCCAGAGTAAGGAGTGGGGAGAAGCCAATACGCAACAATCTTCACCTTTGCAGTCGAGATCTCCATCATTTCATGGTCCAGTGAATACGTGGTCAAATGCAACAAATACTGCATCTTTTGTTGGAAGAAAGAGAGATAGAAAGCAAATGGAGATGAATTCTAAGATTCGTATTTTGGTTGCCGAATCGGATGATGTGAGTTAAATAGTGAACATAAATTTCTCGTGCAAGCACGAATTACCGCTCACCTTTTCATTCGCAGGCAACACTCAAACTAGCCAAACGGCTTCTAGAAAAGCAAGGATACAAGGTGGATACGTCCGTAAATGGATCGGACTGTATGAGATTTCTTGAGAAACAAACCTACTCGATTCTTCTCATCAATGAAAATCTACCTGGAAAAGATGCCGCCTCCGTCGGAAGACTTATTCGGAAACGAGAGGAACTTGAACGAGTTACTGTCAAAATGAAAATGCTGGTTATGGTTCAGAGGATACTAGCAATCAATTATCATGACTATGATGATTTAGATGTAGATGGATTCTTACCGAAGCCATTGGAAGGGGCGAAGTTACTTCCATCAGTAGAAAAGACAACGGCGCAGTATTTTGAAGATGTACGCATTGCTGCCGAATCTGCGGCAGCAGAGAAGGCAAAGCGTCTTGCGCTGGAGAAACAACTGCATCAACGAGAACCTGTTAGTTCTGATGACACAGCGAAAGAGCAAGCAGTT
The DNA here is from genome assembly GCA_036939855.1 of Cyclotella choctawhatcheeana. Classification (NCBI taxonomy): domain Eukaryota; phylum Bacillariophyta; class Thalassiosirophyceae; order Thalassiosirales; family Thalassiosiraceae; genus Cyclotella; species Cyclotella choctawhatcheeana. The sequence continues at coordinate 11,561 of JALLPH010000366.1, forward strand.
AAGACTTCTGGTGCCGAAAGCCAAAATCAATCTAAGCCAAAGAAACGACGCGGCAAGCGTGATAAGAAGAAGTCTGCAAGAAAATCGGGTTCGAAATCGTATGTGTCTACCAGCAAAGTCAAACGACAAGACCCTATTACTTTTGAATCTACTTTCCAATATGATGATCACACATCATTTCCATATGCAGTACTATGCAATGGATCGGAATTGAATACAGCCAATGACCCCACAGGTGATACAGGACAAAAGCAACGTGCTCCATGGTGCAATTTGATCATCTGCCAAGACGTCTTTGATACCTATGAACGGTTCAAAATATTTTTCTTGCCAATGGTGGCGCGCTATCCTGGGATGAGAATTCTGTTATGGAATTATCCTGGTCAGGCATTTACATCCTTTTCGGATGATGCCAATCTCAACAACAAGTTCCACGCTGATTGCCTTTTCAAGTTATTGGAACATACAATGGCTTCAGATGAAGGAAAATTTGATATCCATAGTCCGTTCTTCATCATGGCTCATGGAAGTGGTGCATCAATTGCAACGTACTTCGCATCTGCCTATCACAACACTAGCCTTCGTGGACTAGTGTTGGTGAATGGTCTCTCTCATGTAGATTCGCATTATGCCTCTGTATTCCATGACTGCAGGAATGTCTTTTCTTGCTCGCCTGAAAGTCGACCTGACCTCCCTGTTTACTTCTACGCCAGATTTCTCTTCTCGCCTAGCTATCTGAGCAAAACTACTTCATCGTTGGCGCTGAATGTATATACCGCAGTTCACAATCCAATCACACTCAATGGCAGGAAGCGACTATGTCAAGGTGTACTTGATCATGTTGATACCCGTCCACTTCTGAAAGATATTGCTTCACCCATAATTAGTGTTCATGGGGAGAATGCCACGCTCGTAAGGGTAATGCATGCAGCCGAGTATCTCAGTGGTCGACGAAATTGCCCGACAATACCGCAGGCTTTGCGTGGTGGCAATAGAACAGCAGTGGTCATGATGAAAGGTGGCCACGAGTTGTTTCAAGAGAAAAAGGATCAAATAGCTTTATTGATTGAGCAAATTTTGACGGGGTATCATGACAAAATCCACGATCCAGCATGTGTTGATGATGTAAATCCTGTAGGAGAAAAGGTGATCAAACTAAATGGAGGTGAGAATAAGGCTAAGGATGTCTACAATCCAAAGACAAAAACATTTGAGGATAAGTTCATTGATAATGTTCTCAAAGAAAGCAGAGGTGGTCGCTCGTCGTGGGATATCTATCAAGAAGAGATCATGATGGAGCAGCGATCTAATTCTCAAAACAAACCTCCGCATCATGCAAACATAATCAAGAAAGAACAGCAGCAACAGCAACAACAGCAACTGTCGAAGCCAACAAAAGAAAACAAGGAATTTGATCCGAATGAATATCCTGAAGTGAAAGAATACATGGCATGGCGAATCAGACGACACAAGAAGCGCCTCGCAGCATTAGATCGATCAGCTAGGGTAATTCAATCCGCGCTGCGTTGCTTCATGGCAAAGACATTGATTAACCGTGTAAGAAGAGAAAAGGCTGCAAATATCATTCAGCGTTGCGTACGTGGAAGTTTGGGACGCAAAATCTATCGAATGAAGAAGAAAGAGCTTTGGGCGGCACGGTTTGTTCAAAGAACTCTACGTGGTCACAATGCAAGATGCATTTCATACTCCAAACGCATGGAAAGGAATGCACAAATCAATGTTGCTCGTATGCTTCGTGGGATCACTGCTCGACGTAGATTTCAAGCTGTAATAAAGAAAAGAGAATGGGCCGCAACAAAGATACAGAGTCTTTGCAGAATGCATGCTGCTGTGTTATTAAAGAAGTATCATCGTACAAGAAGAGAATCGTCAATAACGATACAGAAGGTTTATAAAGGACATCGAGGTCGTAGGAAGGCAGCATTGGAGAGAGACAAGTACATTTTCAGTCGCAGCCAAAACAGTGGGATTGAAATTGGCCGACAGATGCTTGCAGAACACAAGCTCCATGCAACCAAGATTCAGTCTGAACTGTCACTCTTGAATCAAGACAAGGAAAAAATGGAGAAGCAAATCGAGTTTCATCTGTCTGAAATAAGCCATTTTGACCAAACGATCTCGGAGCTAGAAAGGAAAATGCATGAGTTAAGCAAGTTTGAACGCGAAACATTTGGTGTGTTGGCAAGTCCGCGACAAGTTGAGCTTCAAGAGGAGAAACGAAGAATGGACGAAGAGTTTAGTGAGACACTTGATAAAATTTCTGACCGCAAAGCCAAGCTTGAACAATTGGAAAGCACGTTTGAACAACTCATGAGAACTCGTCAAGAGAAGTTTGGGCAGCTGAAAAGTCTTGAAGGAAAGCTTGCGGTGCTACTTGATGCGCAAGATTCTGCCCTCGAGAGGATTCGAAGAAAGAAGGAAGAAAATATTGATAGTGTTTTGCAGCAGCAGCAGCAGCAGCGTCTGAACAGCCAATCTGCATCTTCAGCTCCGCCAAATGCTCATCGCCTACTGGCAACATCAGCGCAACTCCCTGGGCAAAGCAATGCTGCCGATATCTATCACAACTATGGTCCTTCTGAAAAGGATAAGACTGATGCTGCTAAATTGATCGATTCAACAGAACAAATGATGAAGTTTGGTTTCATGAGTATGAGCCTAACATATTTCAGCTCACTCAATATGATGAAGGCTATGCAAAAGGTTGGTGCAGCCGAAACATTGACTCATCCTGGCCAGTCGTCATTAAATCCGTCGCAGTACACCCAGCAAGCACCTAGCATGATGATACAACAATCGCAAGACAAGGCTGCTGCTGTTAAAGTAGAAAGCTGGAGCATCAATGATGTCTCGAAGTGGCTAGCATCTATCAGTTTGTCTCAGTACCAATCTTCTTTCAAAGAAGGTGCAGTAGACGGATCTTTTCTTTGCGAACTTACTGACGATGACTTGAAAAATACCCTTGGTGTAGAACACAGACTTCATCGCAAGAAACTGCTCTTCAGCATACACTGTCTGAAGAGCTACGCAGAAGCTCATCCTTCGTATTCAAGTCCCACACCTATGCCCATGCAACACACACAGCCACAGCATTACGGGATGGGTGGGGGTAAAGGCGATTCATCAGCTTTATTGTCACCAAATATGGCATTGTATGAAGGTGCTACACATGATGCGATGACAACCAGGGGTTCAAACGAATCGTACTATTCAAGCACTGACAGACAATATGAGGCGTCTGTAGCTTCTCCGAGCAAATCTTCCGTGCTTGACATTTTAACGCCATCAAAAGTAGAGAACGTAAGCACGTGTTTGTTGTCTTTGTCTGTCTCGTCTTTACAATCCTCAAATGAATCCTTTCAACCTTTTGTTCACAGCGGAACATTCCACTTTGTGACTTCGAACAATTGAGATCTTGGGTGAGACACCAGAAGCATGAAAATATCCGAGAGGCACTGAACAATGTAGCCGACGCCCCATTTCAAGCGAGACACATCCGTGTTCAATTCACTGAAGATATTGGCACATCCTATACTTTAGACTATGAACGTGAACCTTTCAGCCTAAACAAAGGGGATGAGCATGGTAACACTCTCATGCATATAGCAGCTCAGACTGGAAATATTAGGATCGGAAAATTGCTGATTCGAAAGGGAGCCAATCCAAATCATCAGAACAAGCAGGGTCAGACCCCTGGTCACTTTGCTGTTGCTTATCATTTCTTTGACTTTGCAAGTTGGCTCTTTGACGAAAGAGGAGGAGGGGCAGATGACTTATTGACTAATATGTATGACCTTGGACCATACGATGGATTGGAATGATACAAATGTAAGAAAGTTCAAGTATGCACAGAAATCAATGTACAAAGTAGTATGTCTAGACAAATAATAAGCACATAATCATCAAGAACAAACTTTCAGGACTTTTATCTTGGAGGGTTGACTAAGATAAGTACCTCGCGACAGCTACATTTCTCTCTTGTCTGGTTTGGGGTTTGGGGTTTGGGGGCGCTCCCCACCACGACCCTCCCCTGAGAAAAACGGGGAACTCACCCCCGCACACACACACCCTCACACACCACACCCGCCCGACACACACATCACACCACACCCACCACCCACCACCCACCCAAACCCCAAACCTCCCCAAACCCCAAACTAACCACTAACCAAAACCCAACAAAGTGAACAATGAAATGGAAATGAGACGCCAATTCATCCTAACCAAAGACAAATGGCACGTGCGAACCATTCGTTCACGACGGAGGGAGTTGATGCTGAGAGATCTATGTCATAGCTATTATGCTGAGGGACAAAGAGCTGCTCTGGAGGCAGCAGCGGTAGAAGATCAAATCAATTGTGATTCGGTCAACTTCAACTCTTCTGACAATGATTTACCAGATACGGCACAAGTCTCCTATGATGAATCGGTGGATAAAATGGAACAGCAATCTTCTTTCGAATGTTCAAATGGCGTCATAGGCGAACCAATACCAACTAGTGCGGCACAGCTACATATTGGTTCCAATGCGAAAATATGGCTTGATTTTGGTAGTGATCAGTACAACTCTGTTGGAGAGAGTCAATGCCTTCCAGTGATTATTGTTGCGCCGGGAAGTCCGGTAGAAGACACACCTATTTATTTTCACGTTGTAATAAAAGCCAAAGATATCAATGGCCTTTGTTTCAGTCTAGACAATGTCGATTTGAACGGAGATAATGCTGTTTCACATGACACGCAGTTTACTATTAGAGAGGGAGAGTATCGAACTTTGTACGTTACATGGACACCATCAAACACAGGGGGGTCACGAGAATCTATATCTGTACAGACTACTTTCGATGGAATAGACGAAATTATTGCTGTAGATGAGATAGTTGCCGTAGGCTGTGCTGGGTGTAAAAGAGATTTGAGCACTGGAGAGAATGGTCTGGTAGATCAAGTTCGTGATGAGGGTAGCTTGCATCACAATGATTTGGCACAGTCACCTTTTAATGGACTTAGTAATGATACTTCGGAGTTTGACAATGTTCATGATCTCTCACAGATTGACGAAGGGAGTCAGGATGAGTTCGAACGTGATTGTGTTGGGAAAGAAGATTATGATTCAAGAGCAGACGAATATGAAACGCTTGAAACTGAGAGTCAATCAAACAGCAACATTGAATCCGAATCAACAGAAAATGAATCAATGGTAGCAAACAAAGATGAAGAGTCTGAAAAAGCAAAAGGTGTCAACCAACATCAACTGCATACCATTCAGGGCAAACTAGCAAAAATTCGTGGTCAGCGTGCAACGTCATCATCTGCATCTCGTGATAGTCGAGGCCGTCAAATTCGAACGACACATCCTTCATCTGTCACGAACCGTCCTGGACTTTCGAATAGAGCCAAACTTCTTCGATACAATCGATACACTAGGCCACAGTCTAAAAAGAGATCTATTTCGAGCAATCATTTGAAGCAAACACAGGATTCGTCCTTGGAGGAGAATTCAAAGGTCGGGATAGTTCAAGATGATAAGAACATTAGTAATGGAGACTTGGAAGGTTCTCAAGAATCCGCTGATGGTGAAGATATGCCTGAATTGCTTATCGACAAAGACGAAATACAACATGATAAAGTCTGCATTGCTATGGAAAGCAAAGTAGCTAATGTGTCAGCTGAACAAGCGGATGAATTCGAGTCTGCTCAATCTGACAGCTCGTCGTGTTCAGATCTTCTGGATGATTCCGAACGTCAATTTGACTCTCCTGCTACCAAGACTATGCTACAAACGATGGTAAACGTCAGTGTGGAAGTAGACGAAGCTGAACTCAGAAAATCCACTGGCACCCCCTTTAGAAATGACAGCAACGAGAAAGAGGATGAAACCAAGCCGTCTTTAGAAGATGAAATTTCTGGTTTGAAAGATTACCTGACACCTCGATCTCAAGTGCACGTTCCCAAAAAGGCTCCAGATGTAGGTACTGCTGCTGCTGCTGTTCATCAAGCAGCAACTGACGATAGGAAATCGTCACATAATGTGCCAACAGTTTCCAATCACAAACCAAGTGTCTTCACTTTTGAAAACGCCACCCCACATCCGAAGGGCGGAGCCCACGATCAAGACAAGCTGAGTGAACATGAGGTGTGTGTGTTTTCGCGCGACGATATTGCCTTCTTCTTATGGTTTGTTAACATTATATGATTAGGCAATGACTTCGCCAGAGCGTTCAGAGTCTTATAAAAGTGCTACAAATGAGCTCAATGAGATGATGAACGACAAGGTACAGGGACCCCTCGCCACTTCTCATTTCCGACACAGAAGCGTACCACTAACAAACTTACTCCCATCAAAACAGTCGAACACCCCGCTTAAAGATCTTCATGATCAAATCAATCATATTATCAATGCCAAAACGACAGTGTCTTTATCCATGAACACGGATCTCACCCCAGAGGTAACTTGTCCTATTGCATTTGCACATCAGTCGTACTAAAAATTGATCACTCACTCATTCCACCCACTAACCCTTCCAGCCTGACCAAGTTGTAGCTTTGAAGATTAATGGTACACCTTTACAAATTGCCGCATCTAAGCCAAGTCGCACAACCCCATCGACAACGTCCCAAACGCCTTCAGATGCCATTAAAAACGCACTGCTTGATAATTCGAGTCAATCTAGCAGGAAATCAGCCAGAAAATCTGCACAAGCACTTTACTTTTACAGGTCCCCAAGAAATGCCAATGCAAACCCTTCAGGTGATTCCAAACTGGCCGTCTCCTTGGATGTGGCACGGAAAACTAAACTCGAGAATGTTGACAAGACCGTTTCTTCGCATCAAGACTCCTCCGGGGTTGTTGTAATCGCACCGGCGTCCACGAGCAATACCGAACCGAATAAGCATATTGCTAAGGCCACTGACAACCCAAATTCAGCAGAAAAGAATGTAAGCTTCCTTTCACTTCGCAAAGCGGATTATTATGTTGTTGTTCTCAGTGTATATTTTTGCACAGCCTACAACTGCTTCTCTATCAAAAAAAATCAAAGCTAAGTCCACTACGACAAAAGAGTCATGCACAAACCCAGATAGTGACTACAGAAGTCGGATTCAAACTATTCGTTCGAGCCGAAGCTATGCCTCTATATCTACTACAAGTGTCAACTCATCACCAAGTTCATTACCCGATGGAAAAACCAATCATAAAGTGAGTTAACGTACTGAAGATTCTAGCTTGTGCTCTCGTCATGTTAGTTTGTCCCTTATCATTTACTTGTACAGCCCAAGACGGCGAAAAGTACTGCACGTGCTCTATACTTTTTTCAATCTCCGCCTCCTCCGACTACTAGTAATGACGCGAAAGCTCAAAGCAGCCGTAGAGTATCAGCGCCGCTGCCTAAGGTGAGAGGTTATTTCGAAACTGCTTTGCAGACTTTGCCACGTACTTCTTATTCGAATTCTTGGTTGTAATTCAGACTGATCTTCCGTCAACAAAGACTCCTTCTCCCTCTTCCAAGTCAAAAAGTTTTGCCGTCTCTCCACCTGCTCCTAAACTGAGCACCAGGGAGCAAATGGCGATCAACAAACACATTCATATTATGAAGAAGAGAGTATATGAGTGCTGATTTTTTCTTACCTAATTCATTAAAGATTTATTACAAATAGAATGATAGTGTCATTTGTTATTATCACTCTGGATCTATGAAATGTTTGCATGAGCACTGAGCACACACATATCCTACTGCCCCAATGCAGGTCCACCACTAAACCACTTCCTTATAGTATACACCTGCCAACCGGTAACAATCATAAAAGTGAGAGTCTCCACTAAGTTACCCATCACCATGTGTGAATACAAATGTTTATTATGCACTGTTCTCCACCCCCATGCTCGTCGTTCTTCCAACTGTTTGTCGATAATATCGTGATACACTCGTTCCAAGACACGTAATTGTTCGTGTGTTGTTTGGAAATCTTCATCTTGAATGGATTCTTCTTGCGCCAAAACTACGGCATCATCTTCTTTGCCAAATAAGTTCCGTATTTCTGAGTGGATTTCTACATCTTCTAAGGATGGGACATGACCGGTTTTCGGATTTACTTTTCCGTACGTGGAGGATTTTCTCAGTTCCATTTCAACTTCTATAGTGTCTGACTTTGCTAGAACACAAAGGCGATACCTGCGTATAAAAATAACGTGATATTGTCAGTAAGGAGAATAAATACATAGCTAGACTGCAGCATCACCCAACAACAACAAGTTTGTCGCATATCTCACCAACCCGGACTAGTCACCAAAAAGGTCTTTTGATAAGGTTCTCCGGCAACCAAAATCTCCTCACTCAACCTCCTACTGTCTTCATGTCTACCCCTTTTTCTCCCTCCCTCTTCCATTTGCAACTTGACAAAATCATCATCATACTCAAACTCCTTATCAATCTCTTCCACTAAGGCATGTTCCCGTCTCGCATCACGTCTACCCACCATCTCCTCACGATTTTGCTTCTCCAATCTTCGTTCGCGTTCTTCTTGTTCCAATTCCATTTCGTGAATATCTTCTCCACCCTCCGGTGCATCGTCATCATACATCATCTCATGTTCAAAATCAATTACTTCGGCGAATTGTATGGATTCCTTTCCGTTGTTGAATACTTCTTTCCCCTCTTTTTCATATCTATTAATTGCCTTTTGTAATTCGGCACCTGAAAATTTCTCTTCGGTTTCTAAATCAATGTTTACGGGTGCCACTGGGCCATCGATTGTGACGATTGCCTTTAATTCGGAACCGTCGAGTACAAAGACAGATCCCGTCAAGTGTTCTGAGGAGGAGGAGATGCGTTCGTAGAGACATTCCGGTGTTTTGGATACTTGATAGGCAATGGGGAGGTAGGTTCCAGTGACTGTTTCTTCGGAGGATGCCGGGTTGGTGATGAGCAATAGAGTTATGATGGGGGAGAAGAGATTCATTCTGCTGTTTGCTGTTGTGTTCCTCGATTTTGTATAGGTGGATATAAATTCTAGGTGTGGGTGAACCTTTCCCGATGAAATCAACTGAACGATCAGATGATAATGTGAATGTGACAAGAACATTACATAGACACAAATTTGATGCATTAGAGCAAATAAGCAAAAAAGATTCCTGAAAATCTTAGATCGGTAAAATCATCATCACGTCATGCACAGGCACCAATCCTGATCCGCATCGAGACAAACTTACTAAATCAGGGTTCTAATTAGACAATAATACGGTGGAGGATAAGATGGTATCAGAGCAAGTGTACCGTGTAGGTAGTATCAGGGATCAGGGATCAGGAAATCAGGGAATCAGGGTCGGGCGGCGGGCGTGGGTTTGGGCTCACTATCAAAAAAAATTTTAACACCCCCTTTTTATTGAATATTCTAATATTAGTTTGAAAATTCTACAAGTTGAGAATTATTTTTTTCAGCGTGTGAATTT
>JALLPH010000367.1:0-31389 GCA_036939855.1 Cyclotella choctawhatcheeana
AGTATGATTCAAACACCAAAGCCTTAGTTGTACCTTAGTACCAACGTACCTATGTGTGCGAGGGAAGAGCGGGAAGCCTTTATTTTTAGTGTTGGACACTGAAATACCCCGATATTTTGGACTGGGTGGAGATAGTTTCTTGGTACAAAATCTACGTGAATGTACAGGTATTGTACACGAAACTTAAGTTGCTTGCACATAGTTTGGGATTTCTGGGGCAAGTTGCCCCAGTCATGTTTACGCATTAAACGGTCATACTCACATAGATTTTTCATTATTTGTATTGCCTTTTTCAATCACTCAAATGTCACCAAAGGCAACACACGGCAATGAACAATGAACAATGAACAAGCACGACGACATCAATTCCACTGAACTATTCGATCGCAACACACCCAATACCATGTCAATCAACACTGAAATCAACGCAGCTCGCCTTTGAGGAGGCATTGCGATGTACTGTTGCTGCTTGAATCTGACCAGAGGGCTCTGAATCATGGTGATACGGCCCTGCGGCCCTTCCACCACATCAAAATACCACCACCATAATATGGTCCGACTCTTTTCCGATGCATTTGGTGGGGGAAGATGTCCAACATCCAACAGCCGTCCGGACTGCACCTCCCATCAACATCATATGCCACTGTGGTCAACATTTGTCACTCGCCAACAGTGAGAAACTATCAACTCAGCCCACTGATGCACTAATAAATCATTTGTCCCTTCTTCATTCAGTATGGTAAGTCGTTGCAAATCATGCGTTTATTTGAACCGAAATTGTTCAGACACGAAGAATCTCATTAAATCTCAGTGAAACTTGTTGCAAATTGTAAAAGGAAGCCGCGGTGTACAAAGTACAACTGGTACAGTGATATGAAGTAATCAACAATCAACCACCGTCAGACATACAACCAATACATCAACTATTCATTGCGCTGGTGCTTTGTAGATTTACCGTTACTTAAGTTACAATCAATCAATTCAGTTCAACGGTAGCCATCCGGAAGAGCACACATTCAAAGATTCGACAATATTATTATGCTATCGCATCGGGACAAAATATGCACTGACGAACAATAACATTATGTATGAATTATTGAGTTTTTAACGTCTCACTCAAAAACACAATTGTTGGCAAATAATAATATGTGCCAACGCCAAATAGTAGTACCATAAATCTAATTATTTTTATACTTGAACTTACCAAAACTTACAGAATATGCAAACATAGAACATAATTAATTACTTTTTGTGCTGCAAATTGTATGAACATCTTAGCAGAGAAATCACACAGATCATCCAACGAGAATAAGCTTACTTACACGTGTAGTAAGTTATTATTGCATGTGCTGATACAATACATGATACATGATACGGCCATGGCTGATTGTTGTTTGTGTTCTTAATTCTAACACAATTGCGTGTACGAAAAATATAGTTTCGAAATACCAGTGCTGATTCAATACATGATATGTCACTGCTGATTGTTGTTTGTCTTCGTAAAAGAAAACCAAAGAAAGCCAGAATAATCCGCAGCTGCTGACGCCCGCCAGCCGCCGCATCAATCTTTCTAGCGGTTACAAGCCGTGACTTAGGTTCCTCTTAGGGGACAAGATCAATTAGAGATTGGGCCATGGATCTGATGGTGCTGTAGCAAAAGGGAAGCAATTGTCGATGTGGTTGTGATCTCGATCGGTGATGGGTTGTAATTTGTTTTTTTTAGACTTAGCGAGATTTTGGGGACTATCATGACCATATTTGATAGTTAACCCCTTTGGAGGCTGTTCTATCATGTTCTACGCGCATGATAATGACCGCTGGGTGTCATTGCCCCAGAATTCTTAGGAAATAATACATTTCTTTACACAGTAACTTATATTACACTATTAATTCATCATCATTCCCATCAACTTTGCCATCATGTCCTTCAATTCTCTGAGTTCATCTTGCACTGCATCAACCTTGCCCTCAACATCTTGCATATCATTTGATAGAGCATCCACCTTGCTATCAACCGCATTCACCTGTTTCACATTTTCTTCCACATAACTCGATAGAGCATCCACCTTGCTATCAACTGCATTCACCTGTTTCACATTTTCATTCACGTAACTGGATAATGTATCCATTTTGCCCTTGATTGTATTCAAGCCACCAACACTTGAAACATTGTCATTATCAACGCCTTCAAGCACAAAATTGTCTTGCAAAGCGAGAGGGAGAGTAGTTTGAATCTGATCAATCTTCTCCATGATATTCAGTTGTCCATCCGGCCAGTAAAGCTCTATTGGGATTTGTGCTTGGTTCTCTTGTAGGGGGCCAATTGCAGGAGCACAATTGCCATTCAATGCTGTGTAGATTATGCACAAATTCTTATGTAGCCACTCACTGAGAGTATTGTGCTGCTTTGTGATGTAGTTTGAAGCATCTTTGATAAAACCAGTGTAGAGTATTGATATGAGGTCAAAAAATTAAATTCAATAATTGCTCTTGTTTTGAATATTCCTGTTTCCCTTACCTACAATATCTTGTTCAAGAGCATTTTGAGCGTCCACTATTCCTTGTCCAAGTCTATTCTGTGAGTTAACTATCCCATGACCGATGTCATTCTGTGCATCTACAATAGCTTGACCCAATGCATTTTGGGCATCGGCAATCTGAATAAAATAGAAATGAGATAATATTCTGTTGAGAATTACTGCTACAAATCACAATTAAGCCACTTACATCCTGGCCTACATGATTTGCAATGTCTTTGTGACGCTCTTGGAGTTGTCTCTTCATTTCGGTGTGCTGATCTTTCATATTCAAACGAATGGCATTTAATGCCTCTTCATTCCATTTTGTGAGGCCTCTAATGTTATGATAGTTTGCTCTGCTGTAGTATTGTCCATAAATTGCAGTGTGTGGGCCTGTTATATGCCCCATCAAGAAGCATTTGGTTAGAATGAAATATTTATAAGGGACTTGGGACATTAGACAGCATTAGCACTCACTTAGGGTTGCTAATTCGTATTTATGATCGATACTTTGATATGCAGTTAAAAATAAATAACATGCCCCATATCCTATCACCAAAGATGCAAGAAGAGCCCCTTTGCAAGCTACGTGGAGCGGGTTTGGGATCGAAAGTACTTCCTCTGGAATCATGTCACATCCGGCATCAAATATTTCTTGTGCATGTTCAATAACCTGCATAGTTAGCTCCAGTTTGTACCCTAATCGCAACCAAAGGCTTTGAAGACCTGTTAGTTCTTTCTGATCTTCTGCAGCATCATCATCAGAGAATATACCTGAAGGTACAAGCATTATAATGAATTTGTTTTGACATCAAATGAGTAGAATATTAAATGAATCATGAATTCACATACCAGTCAAATCGCCTAGTCCTGCTGTGGGTATGTAAAAATCCGGCCATTTTGTCTCTGACAATTCACCTAAATCATCGCCACTTAAGAAAAACATGGTTATGTGGTACATCCCATAGATAGAAATTAACACATTGTCTTAAAATTGGCAAAACTCACTTGGAAAACTCCTCGTAGTCAATGGTAACATAATTCTTTTCTTCATATTCTACTGCCTCATACTCTACAGGTGTGTACTCCACCATTTCAAATTTTGGAGGCGCCTTCACGATTGAAATATAGCATTAATTAATAGCAGGACAAGTATTATTTAGCATATCTGGCCAATAGGTGCTAAGTGATGCAAAGTAAGACAACTCTACTCACAGACAAAGCTTCCATATCATTTCCACTTGTGTGATCAACACCAGTGAAAAAGGGATCACACTGTTGTTGATGGAATTTGTCACGCACTTCCACATCAAAAGGGTAATCCTTGTCAAAGCCCAATGCTTCTCGTACTTTTCTGCACTGGTCTTCATCACTTGCATCCTTGACAACAAGCTCTTTTGCAAAGTCATCAAATGATGCACTGAATGCAGAGTTAATATTGTAGCACTTTGCTTTCAATGCCGCGTCCCTTTTAATAAATTCAGTAACAGAAGGCTCTTTGTATGCAGGATCAACAAATGTTACTTTCCATTGTTGTTTCCAGTCAGAGGTTGCACTGTTTGAAGACAAGAGCCGAGTGTTCATACGTATCCAGTTTACATCATCTGAATCGGTGCTATTGCCTTTAAGAATCAGTTTACTATCAGCAGGGTTGCTCGCGATGACCATGCCAGAGTTTGATACACTCTCGACCATCCCATTTGCAAATTTCCATTTCAACTTCTTTTGATTGGTTTGAAAGATCTCCAATACAACAGAAAATGTGTCAGTTGAATTGTCAGCTGCAAGAACAAGTCCTGGACAATGGGCGCTAAAGATGGACCCATGCTGTCCCAAATAAAACTGCTGCCTTATACTTGTATAATCATCAGCACTTGAGCTGAGGCTCAAACCATTCGAACACGTGCGGTCATCAACTGTCATTGCTAGGCCATTGTTTGGATTGACTACACTAAAGGGTCCCATCAGGGGATGTAAGAGCTGGCATATGAAAAATGATTCGACGTGAGAATAAACAGTGTGTAAGCAGTAGTTTAATAGTTACAAACATAGTTCAATCGTAGATACCTGTCGCTGTTTTGTCCACTTCTGGTATCTTTCAGCATTGAAGTCCGAGAGAATGACTGTAGATCCAACAGAAGGTGGTGTTGCCGGGTCCCATTCAGTTTTCTCTTTCTGGGACTCATCAGTATATGTAGCATTAGGACCTTTTGTGTTATTTTCTTGTTTGGGAGGTCCTCCCATTGGATCCTTAGGACTGTGCGATGGAGAGTTGGTTGTTTGAGTGCGTTCTTTCAAAAAGTTATTTGATCTTGTCACAAGCCGTCTTGCTCCTCCACTTGAGGCACCATGAATTGTTATAAACTTTTCTGGGCAATTGACACTTTCAATTACATCCTTGTCGTCTTTGAATAGCCATTTGTTTCTATTGCCAACATTCTGTTCCGATGACACTAGTAAATTTTCTGTAGTGTTGCAATCGTCGCTTGGAATAGTAAGGGCAAATTCAGGGCATGTCACGCTAATAATCTTTTTGTCGGCTTTGCTGTAAACAAACTGTTGATTTGGATTGCCATATACTAAATCTTGCATTGTTAGAGTCATTTCATCCCCGCAACTTTCTGCTGATATTCCTATAGCCAACTGAGTACGAGGATTTTGCAAGGCAAAGTAAATGCTGTTCAAGCTCACATCCTTTTGCTTGCTGGACGAAATTGCAAGATTGGGGCATCCAACATTTGAAATTTTGTCAGTGTCGAATTTCCAACGCTGGAGGTCAGACAGGTCTCCTGCATAGCGATGGTCAGATGAACTTGTTGTAGGACTTGTTGTGGGACTTGCAGTTGTTGTGGGGCTTGTCGTAGTCGAGGGACTTGCAAAAACACGCACATGCCCTGCATCAACACCATTATCAGATAGGTCCCCTGCATATTGATGGTCAGATGAAATATGATGTGTGTGATGTTGAGTCTGCTTCGCTAGGACCTTGGACTGATATTCTGTCTCCTGAAATTCCTCTTGAAATTCGTCCTGAAGATGTTTGAATGAGAAGGAATCGGAGAATATCATGGATAAATATCATTATACGTACCAGAACTTGTGGAAGATTGGACTTCAATTCTTCATTATGGGATTTGTCCTGAACCTAAGCAAAACAGTTGTGTTGTATCAAATCAAAGTAAATGGCAAACAAAGTCACTAATATAAGTACTGTCATCAAAATCAAACCTTACCATGCCGTTTCTAGAACAAACTTTCATCTCACCACTCCAATCACAATATTTACTTATGCATTCTTTATCTCTATTACACCTATATCTATCTGGTAGCTGTATGGTGAGAGCATAATTGAAAAGGTTTCATTGTAATAAGATCATTGGTATATTCATTTTCATAGCACAAAAGCAAAACATCTTCCATACCTTGGAGATACAATAGTTCCTTATTGAGTAGCATATACCACTAATGCATTCCATATCTTCGCTGCAGGCTCCGCCATTTCGCTGTACAGTGATATGAAAAGGTTACATTGTATTAATACCATATGGATATTCATTGTTAGGAGCATAACATCATCCATACCTTGGGACTTGTTGTGGGATATGCCGTGGGATTTGTTGTGGTACAATCTAGTTTTTGACACATATTTAAAAAGATTTTGGCACCCATATCCTGTACTAGTACCTCCATGGGACTATTCTTATCATTGCAGCTTGTTGCCTCAAACATGTCATGAACTTGATTGTATGGAATTTTGCCCCCCCAAGGGCACAAGTCTTGATTGAATTCAGATGCACCTTTAAACATGCCATTCATGTTTCGAACCGACTCAGTATTCCATCTGCCTAAATTTTGATTGAATTGGGATGCACCATAAAACATCTCTCTCATGAGAATGACCTTCGAGACGTCCCAACTACCAATGTTTTGATTGAATTGGGATGCACCATAAAACATCTCTCCCATGGAAGTGACCTTTGAGACATCCCAACCACCAATGTTTTGATTGAATTGGGATGCACCATTAAACGTTGCATGCATGTCAGTGACTTTCGAGACATCCCAACTATTCAATGGTTGATTGAATTTGGATGCCCCTGAAAACATGTAGCTCATATCCTGAACATTACTAGTTTTGGCTCCCCAATTATGAATATTTCCATTAAAATTTGTGGCACCATTAAACATTGCCTCCAAGTTAGTGACCTTTGAGACATCCCAACCACCAATGTTTTGATTGAATTTGGATGCCAATTGAAACATGTAGCTCATATCCTGAACATTACTAGTTTTGTCTCCCCAATTCCCAATATTTCCATTAAAATTTGTGGCATAACCGAACATCCCATTCATGTTATTGACCTTTGAGACATCCCAACCACCAATGTTTTGATTGAATTGGGGTGCATCATAAAACACAAGCTGCATGTTAAAGACCTTCGAGACATCCCAACCACCAATGTTTTGATTGAATGCTTTTGCGGAGCTGAACATTTCATGCATGTTAGTGACCTTCGAGACATTCCAATCATTAATATTTTTGTTAAAATTTGTGGCACCGCTAAACATACCGCCCATGGAAATGACCTTTGAGACATCCCACCTAGTAATGTTTTGATTGAATGCTTTTGCATCTCTGAACATCTCATTCATGTCAGTGACCTTCGAGACATCCCAATCACCAATATTTCCATTAAAACTTGTGGCACCATTAAACATTTTCCGCATATGAGTGACTTTCTCTGTTTTCCACCCCGACAAGTCTTGATTGAAAGCATAAGCACCTTCAAACATTCCCGCCATACTTTCGACACGAGAGACATCCCATCCACTAATATGCTCATTGAATGCGGTATCCTTGAATAGTCCAGAAAAATCATTGATCTCATCAAAGCACCAGTTGTTTATCGATGATCCATAGACAGTCTTCTTAGCTTCACAGTCAGTTGAATCTGAATCAGAGCAAGCCACAACAGCCTCTCGTAACTCTGATTTGGTTTCGAAACACGGAGTTGTTGTGGGACTTGTCGTGGGACTTGCAGTGGGACTTGCAGTGGGACTTGCAGTGGGACTTGTTGTGGGACTTGTGGTGGGACTTGTTGTGGGACTTGTTGTGGGACTTGTGGTAGGACTTGTTGTGGGACTTGTCGTGGGACTTGTCGTGGGACTTGTCGTGGGACTTGATGTTGGGCTGCTGGTTAAAGCACTTGGGATCCACCCGTATTCCTTCAGCTGTAATCCCACTCCATCAGTGCAGGAAGTACCACCCCTTCCCAATATATTAGTCAACACCTTCTTTGGACATGCAAAACTAACAACTTGTCCATCTTGCGTGATTTGAAATTGTTGACGAGGATTGTTGGCATCTGCCACTTGTGTTTCTATCATTAAATCATCAGTTGCATCGCAATCAACTTTTGGGCGTAAACCAAGAGCCATTCCATCCGAGCTGGTCAGTGTAAATTTTGGTGGCGAGGGCTTGGAGTAAGAAGGCATGGCATCTCTTGATGGCAACTTGTCATTTCGATAGATGCATGTGCAGTCGCTCAAGGTATCTTCTGATTCAATACTCTGTGTCATCATACCAATCTGCCGAGAGTAGTCCGGTAAACTACGGCAAAACTCGCGACATCCGTTTTGTGTAGCTGCAAAAGGAAAATCACTATCAGCCGTAGAAGCTGAAACGATGGCAGTTTCCAGTCGATTCAAATTATCTTGACATGAACCGTCTATCGGGTTATTGAGGTCAAATCTAGAAGGACGGTTGTCAATTGTGTCCTTCAGGGTCAAACACGGAGTTCGGAACCATTTCCCACCGGCATTTTCACATGCTTCATCAGAAATTCCCAAATGCCAAAGTCCCTTATTCTTGCATTCCATGGGAGATTTGTCTGTGTCATTGAGCTTTGGGTCAAACTGCAGTGTAGTAGAAATGGAGTAATATTATGATTATACTATGAGATATGGAGTATTATTATATGGAAGAACAAGGACAAAAGTAGACTTACATTATATCCCCAAAACTCAGAGGTTGTGGCAACGTCCATACAGCAGTAACCAGGCATTCGGTCATGTCCATTAGTTTCAATAGAATCTGCTATTGCTTTGAGTGTCCCTACAGATATTTGTGACCCCACCAAAAAGGACATACTCTCATCGCATATGCGCATAGCTTCTTTTGCTAAATAGCGATCTTGTGCTTTTGACAAACAATCCTTACCATTACAGCTTGTGGTAGTGCCAGGGAATCCAGGAAGAAGCCCTAATTCATACCCTGAATCAACAAAACGAGGGATCCATGTCTGATTGGCATTCTTTTCTGACTTTTCTCCATATCCTGCTTGTGTAAGCACAACATCATTTGATTTGACAGTCCATTTTTGTCCGCCCTCATCATTCTTGATGTTGGCTTGGATAGTAGTTCGTGCAGAAGCTCCTGTCATGTCGATGGAAAGGCTGCCTTTCTTGATCTGACTCTCTTCATTTGAGACTTTTTTCTCACACAAATTCACTATGGATCCTCCTTTGATGACCCACTCTTGATGTTGTTCTGCATTCTCATTTGGACGTAGCAATAAAATATCAGCATTTTTTGAGCAATCTGACAATGACAGGTGCAAATTTGGATGCTTTACACTGATTATATTGAAAATTGCATCGCCATCATTATCTGTCCCTGCCGTGCGATACTTAAACAATTGACTGGGTACACTGGCATATTTTTCAATAGTCACTTTGTAACTTATAGCACCGTCCCCAGAAAGGTTCTTTGGAGAGTTGATTTAATTTGGATGAGTACAGTATGATTAGAGAGAATTTATGATATAATAGTTTTGATATTTACTTACAGAGGAAGATAGACTTTGAAGAGGAGTCTCTTGAGATTGCCAATTTTGCAATGTTTCTAAGGAAGGTGTGGTGTTTTGGCCATCTGTTTCAGTTACTTGAGCTGTAGTTTCCACAGACCATAAAGTGTTTTGGGTATCTTGCTCTTCTTTAGGTGGCCAATAATTTTCATCCGCTTCCAGTTTCCGAAGACTTGCTTCTGAAACAGTGTAGTTGGATAAAATGTGTTGGGTGTTCTGAGTCTGCTTACTAGCAGGGAAATTAGACTGATATTCTTTCTCTTGCAAATCATTCTGAAGATGTGTGAACGAAAAATAGATGCAGTTTAATGATACAACCAACAAATGGATCAAATAGCATATCAAATGGCACAAAAAAATGGGAATGTTCTCACAATCAAGCTCTTGCTTTTGCTGTCAGCACTACATTCTTTTTTTTGACACATGTGACGGTAACGATGATATTTCGTGAAATTGGTAATTGAGATACTAAACTCGTTATTATCGTACCGCTCTTCAAATGGTATATGATATGTATAACCATTGTAGCGATCATCATCATCCCAATCAAGTATATCGGTTATTCGGTAATGTCCAACAATTGTGTCATCCTCATCAAGGAGTTGAATAATGGCTCCATTTAGTTGTTCTAAACACCATTTAGGGCAGTCTTCTTCAGCATATCGATTAAAAATATTCACAAAAGTAACATCTGTGGAAGAGCCTAAGTCGACTTGCCACCATGGAGATGGATCTGATGAAGACAAGACTCAGAAAGTAAGAATATCAATGTTTCATGATGAAAAAGTCACAAGCAAGATATATGACTGATCCAACATAACTCACCACCGTATGATGTATGAGAGTAAGTATCATAGTCAACTGTGTTGCCATCTATGGCTTTTGATGCCCCATACTTATTGTTATCGTCATTAAGTGTGCTTGACTGTTCTGCATCTTTACCTCTAGCTACATTGTTGTTGTTTTGATCAAACACTTCAACTTCCCTCATGTGTAAGATTTTATGTTCAGTTGATGCTCTGATCTTCACCTTTCGAACTCCCCACCTTGGACTTGACTTATCATTACAGCTTGTTGCAGCAAACATGTCATGAACTTGATTGTATGGAATTTTGCCCCCCCAAAGGCACAAGTTTTGATTGAATTCAGATGCAACTTTAAACATGTAATTCATACTTCCAACCTTCTCAGTATTCCAACTGCCTATATCTTGATTGAATTGGGATGCACCATAAAACATCGAATTCATGGAAGTGACCTTTGAGACGTCCCAACTACCAATGTTTTGATTGAATTGGGATGCACCATAAAACATTAACCCCATATCCTGAACATTACTAGTTTTGTCTCCCCAACTACGAATATTTTGATTGAATTGGGATGCACCATAAAACATTGCATACATGGAAGTGACCTTTGAGACATCCCAACCACCAATGTTTTGATTGAATTGGGATGCACCATTAAACGTTGCATGCATGTCAGTGACTTTCGAGACATCCCAACTATTCAATGGTTGATTGAATTTGGATGCCCCTGAAAACATGTAGCTCATATCCTGAACATTACTAGTTTTGGCTCCCCAATTATGAATATTTCCATTAAAATTTGTGGCACCACTGAACATTCCCTCCATGGAAGTGACCTTTGAGACATCCCAACTACCAATGTTTTGATTGAATGCTTCTGCATTTATGAACATCCCATTCATGTCAGTGACCTTCGAGACATTCCAATCACCAATATTTCCATTAAAACTTGTGGCACCGAAGAACATTTTCGCCATATTAGTGACTTTCTCTGTCTTCCACCCCAACAAGTCTTGGTTGAAAGCATAAGCACCTTCAAACATTTTCTCCATACTTTCGACATGAGAGACATCCCATCCACTGATAGGCACATTAAAAGAAGTATCCTTGAATAGTTCAGACATATCATCGAAAACTTTATCAAAGCACCAGTTGCTTATCGATGATCCGTAGACATTCTTTTTATCATTACATGCATCTGAATTTGATGGTGAACATGCCTTGACAGCATCCTTTAATTCTTGTTTGGATTCGAAACACTTCGTTGCATCCTGATAAAGGAAGAAGTCATGTATCGCATGTAGACAATCAGAGAATGATGTGACTGATTTTTACACAAAACAAAGTCAAACTCACAGCTGGTCCTATACTGATAGCCATGCCATTATTGACAAATGAAATATCAACATCTTGGAATAAGGAAAGGTCTTGAAATTTATTGTCATTTATTTGAGAGATGACGAATCCTTCGAATAGCGGTTCTCGCTTGCAAGCTAGATTCATAATGCCGTTTTGATAGAACCTCCATTTTTGCGACTTGTCAACTGGATTGGAATTTTTGATAGTGACTTTATTTCCGTCTACGCAGTAATCATTGGTGGGAGTGTGATCAATAGTACAATCTCCACTTTCACAATCTCTTTTAACATTGCAGACACTATCTTCAGGCATGGTACTTCCATCGACTGTGACTAAACCAATGTCCTTGTTGTCCTTTTTGCACATCCAACTTGTCCTTTTAACATCAACGCTCAAAACTTCACCAGGACATTTTATACTCTCTAATTGCTCATTTTCTGTTATTCTGAACTGTTGGTTAGCTGTAGTAGCTTCATTATAGGGAGCTGTTCGAACACCAGCACAGTCAGTCACTTTCAAAGCCATGTTTGTTTTAGGATCAACCAAGGAGAATGTTCGATTCATCAATGTGGCAGATGTATCACCCCGAAAGGCCTCTTGTACAAAGGATCGATCGACAATACCAGTTTCTTCATCTTGTGGGAAGTCATATTCCAGTGGGAACTGGATCTGTTCAAATATGTCAAATGGCTTGAAACTGAGTGTAGCTGCGTTTGTTGTGTAACGAGAAGTCACTGCCACTCCATAGTAAAAGATGTCAGAATCAAACTGAATTGTCTTTGATGATCCTGCAGACGACCAGTTACTATTATCTGTATTTGTCTTGTAGTACGCTTGGAACACATTTCCTTTCTTGGTGATCTTTAACCACACGTTTCTGCTTGCTGCATCGACTTGTACATACTTGTCCTCTTCAGCACCACGCCATTGATTATACAATCCATTTAAATATTGGCCATTTCCTAAAACAAAGAGACTGAAATGGTTGGAATTTGCGTTCAACGAATCGCGTAGCATCAGTCCCCCTTTGGCCCATGAATGCGGCTCGTTCCCTGTGAAGTCCTCCACAAATATTTCCACTGATGCATCTCCATTTGTTGATCCATACAGATAATGAAAAGAATCACTATCGACTCCTACATCTGCGATATGAATATGTCCGATTTGACATTGGAAAGATTAAAACAAAAGACAACACACATGGGCAGCTTCAACTTTTAAAATATAACTCACTACTTCCTGCTCCAGAGACCTCAATGATGTTGTCATTAGACACGGTTGAGCTGCCTATTGTGCCAACGGTCCCAATGTCAACACCTCTTAAATCCAAAAAGCTTAGACTCTCAGCAATCGAATTTTCTGGGTCACGGAGCATTGGGTTTGGATGCAGAAACTCTGTCTGGTTCCTTAGATTATATAGATCATCAAATCCTGCCACAAACTCTGCACATGTAGTATAGCTAAGTGGATTGGAGGCTGCTCACATCAAACGGTGTGTTAGCAAAAAGAATGAATACCGATATACAAGAAACAAAACATTGTATCCCAAACTCACGCTCATACTCTTTATCAACAAAGCCATCAAATTCATCTCCAATTGCTTGCATTATCATAAATAACTACATTAGTCTACTTGAGCAGTCAAAATTGATGTAATCAAAAGCATTCGCACCTTCAAAATTCAATTTGACTTTAGTATTGACTGCTTGGCAGACTTGCTCAATGGTAGCTTTCATTTTGAAAGTGAAAATAGATAAGATGATGAAAATAAGGCAAACAGAGAAGAAAGAAATAGTGTTTCACCTTGAAAGGTTTGTTGATTTGCATTTGAACAAGACTCAGCAGTGGGATCGCATGCAGTGTAAAACTTATTCAAAACGGCATTGCATTGCACACTGTCATTTGAGTCACTACTTTCAACTAGTTCCTTGACTTCTTGCAAAGCATTCCCGACACCTTTATCCAGATCGTATAAATTCAACTTTTCCAGCAAAATCATTGTGTTTGTATCGAAATATGAAATGGACAAGATAAATTCATATCCAAATCCAAAATCTTACCTCTTTTGCACTAACTCTAATTTTTCCGTAATTCTCTGAGCTTACAGTTGTGTCAACGAAGCCTCCAGCGGTCAAACTGAGTTCATAGAGTTGCAATATCCATACATTTGGATCAATTGAAGTTGTGAAAATGATAAAAATGAACAAACAAAAAATCATGTGACTTACGCTGCCATATCGTACGCATCCAGCTTTTTCACGCAATCAAAAAGCTTGAGACAGTTACAAGGTGCATCTGAAACGCTGCATTCAGGTAGACAAACATCCATTGCTTCTTGACGTAGCCGATGCTTGGACATGATAGCTTCATAGTCGCGAACCGAGACAAGAGTGCTAAGTTTTGGTAGAGAAATGCCACTTTGTTGTACTTTCATCTGCTTTTGAGTGCTCTTTAGTGAAGAAGTCTTCATGAAGTTGCTGAATCCCCCAATATTGCCGGATTTGAAGTTGGAATTCATCTGAAAGAATGATGTTGCATCAAAATGAACGTGTTCAAAGTCGGATTCTGTCTGATGTTTATTCTTTGGGGGGGCTCGACTCTTGCGGTGAGAGCCGGAATTAAGACGGATCTTCTGTTTGGAGGAAGCATCCTCAAGTAGTGACAGGTCAATCTCTTCCAATGTTTCAGACAAATCTTTGCTCAATTCTACAATCTGGTCAAAGACTTCTTGGTGGATTTGTCCCCCCAACATAGCATTGGGAATATCCTTTAGACTAATGGTTACTGCATTGCTAGAAATTTCATTACCTGTGGTGAAAAACTCTGGAAGATACTTCTTGATGAAGCCTTGTGAATGTTGAATATCTTCGACAGATTTGGCAACTGCGTCAACATCACCAACTATATTTTTTAGAGCCTTTCCAGCTTCCTCAACATTGCCCTCTTTGTAGTGGTTCTGAACGCCACCCATGCTTTTTGAGAGTGAAAACATGAATTTCTTCACATTTTCTATCACACCAATGTCCGATTTTTCACTGTTTTTATTGCCGCGGAGACCTTTCAGCTCGTCAAGACTGGTGTCGAGCCTAACTCCTTGTCCACCAGGACTCTACAAAGGGTACAAAATTAGCAATATCAAGAAAAAAAGTCGTTGACAAGATTATGTTCACAAGGCATTTAGCCTACATACCTCATTTCCAGTGCCTGAAGCATCGATATAACCAACCAAGGTACAAAGAAGAAGAAAATAGATAAGCAACAACTTCAAAGGTCCTAGTCCAAAAGTCATTTTCCACTTCGACCTATTATTAGATTTCATAACTAAGTTGGTGCAATCCCCTGCCCCATTTGTCAACCCCATTGTCGTCGTAGCCTTGATCGAAAAATAGAAGTGGGTTAACAGACATTACATGAGAGTCAAGATTCCATTAGAGCTGCAAGTAATTCATATGAAGACAGGTGGTCTGGTCTTACAATGGAATCTCCCAACCCACCAACATTATTACTTGCACCACTAATGTTGTTCTGTGTCAAAGTCATTGAAAATGAGAGATATATTTTGAGACGTGTGTATAGTAATTGATGCTGTCAAAAAAAGACTACACGTGTGACTTACTTCAATACTATCAACACTCTTGATACTTTTCGAACCAGTACTGAGACGGTCATCACGTCCCTTGATGGATCCTAGTACATTATATTCAACTGACTTATTAGAAGAAATGGATGGACAGGGACCAGTGTAAGGAGAGGTAGAAGCTGCTTTTACAGTACCATCATCAACAACAAATGCATCATCACCAGCATATTCATCAAGCTCAGAGTGAGTCTTGGTAACCTCTCCAAGCTCCTTCACCATATCCTTGAGATTGGCATCAGCACCTTCAACAGAATATAAGCCTACACTGCTAGCAGTATCACGACACTCAATATTAGCCTTGTCAATCTCTATTTCTGTATCCACGAGGTTGGCATCAGCTCCTTCAACACAATCCAATCCTACATTGCCAGTAGTATCAGGAACCTCATAGGCAATGCTAAAAGCCTTGTCAACCTCCGTCTTGCAATCATCAAGCGTGGCATCCCCAGCCTTTGCAATCATGGCAATCTTGATCATAATATCCTCGAGAGTGGCATCAGCAGCTTCGTTAACTTTCAACCCTGCATAGCCAGTAGTTTTGCAAATCTCAAAGGCAGAGTTAAAAGTGTTGGCAACCTCCCTTTTGGAGTCATTGAGCGTGGCATAGCCAGCCTTGGCAATCATGGAAATCTCAGAAGTCATATCATTAATCATGGCATCAGCGCCATCGTCAACCTTCAATTCTGCAATGCCAGTAGTAAAAGGAACCTCAGAGGCAGTGTTAAAAGCCTTCACAACCTCTGCCTTAGACTTATCGGGCGTGACATCACCACCAGCCTGGGTAATCATGGCAATCTCAGAAGTCATATCCTTGAGCATGGCATCAGCGCCATCGTCAACCTTCAATCCTGCAATGCCAGTAGTAACAGGAACCTCAGAGGCAGTGCTAAAAGCCTTCGCAACCTCCATCTTAGATTCATCAGGTGTGGAATCGCCACCAGCCTTGTTAATCATGACGATCTCTGTTGCCATATCTTTGAGCATGGCATCTGCAATGACCGTAGCTCTGTTGAGGGAACCTGAGTTCTTGAGTGCAACATCAGTGCCTTTGTCAAAATCCAATCCTTTATGTTGCCGGTTTTGTCAAGCTTAATGGCTGGCTTGACAATTTCCTTGGTCTCCCCTTTGGGAACCTCCTTCAGGGTGAAAGCAGAACCATGGAATGCATCAGCAACTTCAGGACCAGCAATGGCAGCATTGTTGAGAGAACCTGAGTTCCCTTCAGACTTGGGATTTTCCTTCTCGGTGGTATCGTTCAGGGTGAGGGAAGAACCTTTCGACTTACATACTTCATCACCGCTATCAACCTTGGTGGTCTTGTTTGTCTCGATATTTTTCTACAGGAATTGGAGAGATAAAAAAGACAGATTCATTGTTAGAAGAGAGACATTATTGTCCATGTCAATCATTTATGCAAAGAAATAGGGACTTGCTTTGTTTTTTTCGGATTTAACAGAGACAATGGAGGCCTCAGACGAGGCAGGGGGGGAGGTCCAAGCCGAACCAATGGGGATAGCAATCGTTTTGATTGCCTCGGAGGAGAAGTACATGGTGGAAGATGTTTGAGTGTGCTTTGAGGAGTGTTTTCTGTAAAGATATACGGAAGCAAAGTGATTTGAGTATTTCAATAATAGAAAAATCAACTGAATACCCAGAAGCAAGCAAGCCATACGTCAACATGACACAACATCACTTCTCAGTGCCTTCAACCATGCTTATCATCTGGACATGTCTTTGAAAGGATTGAAAGAGATGAAACGTGTGTGATCTGGACACCTTGTAAAGTTGCCTCGTTTGAAGAGTTCATATATTGGAAAATGATCAGAGCGTACTTCAATAATTTCCTGACTGAATGCTTGTGTCTTGTTGCACAGGTCGTTTGATGTGCTGGAAAAGCAAACCATTGCTGAGGCGGAATGTTATTTCTGTTCCTTGACCAATGATTCGCTTCTCAAAATGGGGGAGTGGACTCTCACCCATTCACTTCACGTCCGTGTAGAATTTCTTGGTAGGGACTTCATGCAGGTTTATTTCTTTGCTCGCACGTCACAACATGGAAGGGTGTGTGATATGATGAAGCAGATGTAGATGGGGGTGTGGAGCGCTCCCAGAGAGGTGGCTTGTTGTTGCCCGTTGCAGAGTATGCTTGACTTGATTGGCTTTGGGCTTGGTTGAGTCTGGGTCGAGGTAGGCAAAGGTTCAGGTTGAGGGATGAGGGTTGAGGTAGGTAGGTAGGTAGGCAGGTAGGTAGGCAGGTAGGTAGGATGAAGTTGAAGTCGAGGGGTGAGGGTTGGGGCGGGAAACGGGGCCCCATAAAACGGGGTTCCAGGAAGGGTCGGGGTCCCCTTTTAGTTGTGCGGGAATTTTATTCCCGGCGCCCATCAGAGCCGGAACTCTTCACTTGTGTGCTTCGCTCTTGCTTCGCGCTTGCTTCGCTTCCTTGCTTGACTCTTCCCTCTTCCACGATCTAGATTCACGACCAACTACTGACCAACAACACACAAGAGAGAAGTGTAACGTAACAACACAACCATGAAGATGAGCCACATATTCATTTCATCTCTCAACAAAGAATACACCAATATTGACATATCACTTACCACGTCTAAGGCAAGCCCACGCATATGTATAAACCCGTTCTTTGCCTTTGCCACTTCAACGATGGACTATCACGTCACCGAGAAGTCATCAAACAAACTCATCGTGGCCGAAACCCAAGCACACAATCCAAATAGGAACTCAAACACAAACCAACAAATCATTACCGACCGTTCATGAATCGTCACTTACCTTTTCTATCAAACATTCGAGAGAGAACATCGACGAGAAGAGGCGTCGCATAATCCAGAACGAAAAGGAGAAGGGGTGACGATGATATCGTATGGAAGGGGAGCAGGGATGGAGACCAAATAGAGAGTTTGAGAAAAAGAGAAAGTCGTATTGTTAGATATCGTGAATAATGAATACAACATTGCAATATTCGAAAGGGGAATCGTGTTGATATCACTAACCTTTGATTCCGTTTATGAGTAGATAAACATGGAGATGTAGACGAAGAGGTCAGTCGGGATGACGGCGTGAGAAGGTTTGAGCCACGACGTGATTAATTCAGTATGGGTGATAGTTGACGAAGGCAGACGACAGAGGTTTCGGAAGACGTGGGGATGAATCATTCATAATTCAGCAGCAGTAATAGAGAGAAAGAAGCAAATCGATTTCGTGAGATAACTAATAAACGAATAACTAATAAACGAACCATAAAGCATGACAACTACAAACGGCATACATAATACATAACTTCTCTCCAAAGAAAGTAACTACAGACTCTCACTCACCTTTGCTCGTCGTGATAACAGTATGATAGGATGTGTAGTCAGGCCATGGGTATGAAGCACGGGAGGTGGGGAAGGCGTTCGTTCCAGCCCATTGACGTAGATATGGACGGAAGAAAGTCGAGACGACACATAGTTTTAGACGGCGTATTAAACATGCGTAGGAGATAATAGATGGGGGTGTAGTGTTTCAGGAATGTTGTGACGATGCCGTGTGGAAGATGTTAGGCATTGATGATGAGTAATAATAAGTTTTTGAAGCAGACGAAGATGATGGAACGCAGAAGTTCAATAGAGAAGGCATTCGATGAATACGACGATGAATTCGTATTGGTGTATTCGAGAATATGATTAGTGATTAGCATGTACAGAGCAACGGATAATGTGTTAGTGTTGTCACGTGATGTAAGTAGAACAACGTATGAAAGCTCGACTGCCTTCCAAATAGTACAAAGCAGATGCCGGTTTTAACATCACTCACCTTTAATTCGTATCATGATGAGAATACGAGGTGTAGATCGAGGCCGTCAATCGAGAAGGGAGGGTTCGAATCGATAGAAGATATTACACGTGTAATCGTAGCGTTGATCGAGTTCGGTGACACGAGATATGAGGCGGAAGATTGACGAGGTGGATCGTTTGAGGGTCATGGCGATGATGCGTAGGCATGAGTTTGGATGACATTCGTAGTGTGTCGAGATCGATGGAGATCGATGGCCGGCAGCCGAGAAGGACAATGGCCGAGATTCGTGATGGCCGCCGCCCGCCGCGGTGGATTTTGAAGGGACGAAGGGCGAAGGGCGAAACGCGAGGTACCGTATGAGAGAAGAGACGTGACGTTCGTTTATCGGTAGATTTCAGGGCAGGCGGGTTTTGAGAGGGGATTGGTCCGTCAACACAAATGAGTAATCATAATATCAGGAAATCTTTTAACACAACGACACAAACTTACCTGTAAATCGCTGACAAGTCGGATGACAAATCAGAGAGAAGCTGCGCCAGAAGAACATAAGAGAGAAGAATAATTGTTAGATATGAACACTGCGAGAGTTTGGCTGGACTAGATAGTTATTGATAAACATCATCATTACAAACAACGGCGGCACTACCTGAAATCTCTTGATTTTGGGTTAGATCAAGAAAACTATGAGGTGATGGATGGAGGTTTTGTTCGACTGGGCTGGCTGTGTCAAGGGCGAGTTTTTGGTCACAATTAGAAGTCTGGATTCTTTTATTATCTCAACCTCTTTGCATTGAAGAAGCTCGTCAGTCTCAAGGTATCCAATCATTTTGGTTTTTCTATCGTTGACACGAAGTTGTTTATTCATTAAAGACTTTTCGATGATGATGTGATGCCACCATGACAACAGGAGGGGTGACAACTCTTTGCCCGCTAGCCAGGTGCTAGGCAAAGAGTTGTCACCCCTCCTGTTGTTATGGTGGCATCACATCATCGAAGTTGATTTGACTTGGCTGTAAAATATTACAGTCAACCGAATCATCACATGTTTATTCATCGCATAAATTGGAAAGGAAGTCCGCTTTCGCGTGAGTACAAAACTAGTAAATATAACTTTCAATTATATAGCAACTGCCATATTATCATCTCAACTCGATCTAACGTTTGCTTTTGCTCTACTGTTTGTGGATCTCAACATCCCATGAATACGTTACCGCACGCCATCAACAAACTCTGTGGACATGCCAACATCACCATGACGCTCGCTCCTATTATTATTTCTACGCCACACCCACCGTATCGCAATCTATCGATCTCCCATTTCGGCCATCAACAATCATGGTCACTGCCTTCCGTCTTCAATGGTTTCCCCGTCAATCATCTGACGCATGCCCAAACATCTATCGATGTGTCCACATCACACACGGTTACTTTCATCGGTTTTTATATCTTCTAAACTGTATCGTGTTTATATTTTGTATTCTTATCTTTTTTTCTCATTCATTTGTATTGGTATTAGGTGCCAACATATGATGTTTTCCAAGTCCTTACTTGTTATTGCTTTGTTAGCAACGCCTTTCAATGGGAGCATTGGTGGAGTATTAGCCTTAGATGATGCCAAGGTTAAGGGAATTGTTGAGCTTCATGATCTCCAAGATACTCCTTCAACTCTTCTTAGGGGAACAATGGTTCCGCCTCTTTATAAATTGAAGGAAATCGTCCATGAAGATTATCTTGATGGAGGTTTCTTGCAGGATGTGGTACATCCTGTTGAAGTCGGAGAAGCTGGAGAGAAGAGATGCAAAACAAGCGGTGGCTGCTGTCTTGGTGGTAAATGCTGCAGTGGTTACACCTGCCACCAATGCCAATGCAAGTACTTCCATACTCCTCGGGAGAAAGGCGAACCTTGTTGGGCAGCGAAGAAATGTGATACCTCTAAGTTCTATTGCACCACCGGTTTCAAGTGTGCTGACCGCCCCAAGAAAGGTGAGAGTTGTGGTGGTGTGAAAGCTTGTATGCCGGGCCTCGATTGCCACATCGGTACATGCAAGTACTTCCATACTCCTCGGGAGAAAGGCGAACCTTGTTGGGCAGCGAAGACCGCCCCAAGAAAGGTGAGAGTTGTGGTGGTGTGAAAGCTTGTATGCCGGGCCTCTACTGCCACATCGGTACTTTGAAGTGTGAAGACCAACCTGAGTTGTGGGAGAGTTGTGGTGGCGTGAAGACTTGCAAAAGTCCTTATAAGTGTGGAGATGACTTCAAATGTCACAAAAATCCTCGTCGTAAGTATAATATTCAACACGCCTGCAAAATGTTTCTCTTAGATGAAGATTTCTCACTTCTCTCTTACAATCAGCGCTTGGAGATGGATGTGGTCTTAGATTCCCCTGTGCTTCTGGTAAGAATATTGCGAAGACGTACCAGCGATTCCTGGTTTCTCTTGTGTTCTAAACATTCTTGTTATTTTCCGTCAACGCTAGGCCTGAAGTGCAAGAATCTGGGTTTCATGAATAAATGTATTCCCGATGGCGAAGATAAGGCCCTTGCGAAGACTTTGAACGAGTACAAGGACGATGATGATCTGAACAAGATGCTTGCACCTTTCCAGAGTGATGCTCAAGGCATTGTTGATGAAACCTTAGCTATGATGAGGTCAAGTGGTAGTAATGGACTTGAGCTGTCTGAATCAGTGATGGGAAACTGCGCTAGCTCTGTTTCAGGTCAGAGTGCCCAAAATGTAGAAAGTTGCTTCGGCAGCTCAGTCAACGCAGCTGGAGACGATTTGAACACCCTAAGCAGCCGTGAGTAATGAATTTGTCTATCCTTTATCATTCTACGAAGGATAGTTCTTCATGTTGTTCCTATTTTAGAGAAGGAGAACTACAAAACAAAACTCTTGGAAATCAAGAATTCTTTCATGTCTCATCTCAGAGCTTACCACACTGAGGCTTACGATAAGGCTGGAATGTCTCTTCCAGAGGACTTTGAAGAAACTCTTGGGGTAGGCTATCCAGGTCATCTTCAGATTGGCGTCGCCGTTAGCGGATGTGCTTTATACGGTATCCATGGGATGGCAGGGCTTTCTTTGGATTATAACAATGACGATGTTGGGTGGTATGCCGGTGGGGGTTATATAGCGGGTGTTTGTGCAGGCGCTGGTGTTGATGTGGAAATAGCCAGAGTGTTCTCATCCAATACACTAGATGACGGTGGCGTTTCCAGCGGTGGCTCCTTAGGAGGTGATTATGGTCCAGGAGTAGATTTATTCTTTGACATTGACCACGATGACGGCAACGAGCCTTCCTTTGCCATCGGCATGGCAGCCGGTTATGGGGTTGGCGTAGATCTATCATATGTTTTGACTTATGAGGCTGGTGGATGTTTCGGAAGGTGCAACAAGTATGGTGTTGATCTCTGTGGTGAGGGTCGGAAATCTATGCAAGGATCTTGTATCAAAGACTTTGATGTCAGAGGTGTCTCTCCAAGTTGCAACATGCAGGAATATGACGTCAATTTGATGTCAGTGCCGGGTCCTCATTTTTTGATTACTGCAAAGCAACGTGGTGATTTTCACGGATGTCCATCTGCCATTGTTTTTGCATCGGTTAAGGGCATGAAGTATGAGGTCACAGTATCCAAGGACATCATAGCAAAATTCCCCATTCATCATCTTGGAACTGCTCAATTGCACAGCATTGTTAATGCGGAACAACTGGCTGAACCGATCGATGTAGACGAATTCAATCTCGCTACCAACAACTGTGTCCACTTTGCTGGAAAAATTTCACGTGCCCTTGGTCTTACCGAGACCAACGAGTTGGCCACTTTCATCATTGAACACACCCTAAATGATGAACGCTTTGAGAAGCTTGCAAAGTCCCGGTCTGGTGGTTTCCAAGGTTTCCAGTATCTCGCTGCGAAGGCTATGGGCGGGAAGAAAGTTTTGGAGGATCATGTCAGGGATTTGGTTTACTCTCAGCTCATTATTGAAGGTTAACTTGTAAGGGATTTGTGCTCGATGCACTGCTTCCATTACCTATTCTATATCCAATCCGGGGAATGACTGCTATTGTGGGTGTACTATGAATGCTTTTGTGATAGATCTTCTCATATTCAATTCGGGGGATGATGTGCCCATGTAGTCGTTAGCTTTTTTAATGTGTAAAAGAATTGATTTCTACTTATATACTTACAACGCTCTTTCTGATATACTGTTGACTTGATCCTCCAGTGACACTGTGCTATGTGCCTTGCTATTTCAAAGACTCACAAGGTCTTTAACTTCGCAATTTTTTCTCAATAAGGCATTGTGTTTATGGCTGAACAAATTGAAAGGCATATGTGAGAAG
Organism: Cyclotella choctawhatcheeana; assembly: GCA_036939855.1. NCBI lineage: Eukaryota > Bacillariophyta > Thalassiosirophyceae > Thalassiosirales > Thalassiosiraceae > Cyclotella > Cyclotella choctawhatcheeana. The sequence goes on from JALLPH010000367.1 coordinate 23,335, forward strand.
ATTTCAGATCTTGACACGAAGCCACCTGAGTGTACACTATTTGTGCAATCCAACCTTGCTTTAGATCGCATTTTGTATCAGACATTAGATTAACATTTAGTTTAACAAAGTCAAGACCTAAAGATGTACGTAAGTTGCTTGCCATAAAGTTTTGCAGAAGCCATGCCCTCCGAGAATGAATATGAGATATGAACACATAATATCTCAGTCCAACAAACAAACCCAGTAAGTATAATCAAGCTAAACGGACACATAAGCACAATGGTCACCATGCCGACAAGTCTCAACACATGCATCCCCAACTTTCACATCTCTGTGCCAATTTTGGACGAAGGGTCTCACCAGTACAGCATTTGTTTTTCCTTGCACGACCGCAGTTGTGACCATCTCCCATCCATCCATCAGCCTTCCATGCGTCACCCTTCCAGACAGGGCTGGCAGTTGGTGATTCCGATGGTGACTGTGAAAACAACCAGTACGAAAATAAATAGCACATTGAGACTTCTTAATTACACCTAAGTCAAAGTCAAGCTTAGATGAGAGTATTTGCACTTACCAAAGTTGGGTTCAAGGTTGGAGATAGGGTTGGATTTAGGGTAGGCGACTTAACATGGTAGAACACAAAAGTATGGTGAATATATTATTGAACCGATGACAAACTAATTCCAATTTAGATGTAAGTCAAATAATAAATTTGAAACTACTAACCATGGTAGGGTTCAACGTCGGGGACAAAGTTGGGTTTAGTGTTGGATCACTAACGATAGCTTTCATGTAAGGACCAAAGGGAGCGAAGTATGAGAAACACCAAGAGCCTGGAAGAATGCCATGAAAAATAAATGGAAGACAACTTACGCTCAAAGCCGTCATCTTTCCATTCATCACCTTTCCATCCAGTGGGTGCTGCTGTGGGAGGATCAGTTACGACCGGTTCAAAGCCATCATCTTTCCAAGAATCACCTATCATACGATCGTAAAAAAGTTTATCAGTTAATGTTTGCTGATACATGCATGAATTTATATGCTTTATATTGGTGCACAACTTCCTTACCTTTCCACGAAGGAGAAAGGGTTGGATTCAATGTCGGCTGTTGCAGACGTTGAAGATATGACCGAATGATGAGTTACTTCGAGTGCCTGAAAAACTAGACGATACAAAGCACAGAAACGCATTACTTACGGAAAGCGTGGGGTTCAGAGTAGGATCATATTGAATGGGATCAATGGGAGAAGGAGACGGACGTCTAGACGGACGCCTAGACGGACGCCTGGAGGGTTGTCTGGAAGGACGTCTAGTTGGCTTAGAGGTTTGTACAGAACCGGAACCATACCCGCCCATATTCAGCTTTCTGAGATTGGGAACATCATCTTTGGCAACTGCGCTGGTGGCCAAGACGGTGGCGGCGAAAGCGATCTTGAAGTACATATTTTCAGTTGTTGTTTACTTTCTGTAGGGCCGGAGGATGAAGTGAAGATTGAATGGTCTTTCGATTTGTGATGTTGGTTGGGATCACCATGTGTGTGGCAATGACAAATCCCCAAGATGCGAAACTCAATCACTAAATTGGTCATGGTGAAAGTAAGTCCCAAGTGGAATTTTGGCTTGTAATATTTCATCTGGTTGCCAAAAACATCTGCATATCACACCCTGGCAGGTTGTATCAGTTCCAGAGCTGTGATATCTTTAGAGAGATGAACCTAACGAGAGATATAATTTGCCAATTTTGTGCAATAATAGAGCGTTGAGACTTTGAAATGAGATTAATGTGAGTTTGGCAGCAGGGTTCGCATGAACTGCTCATTATGTACATTGGAATTAGTACAAAGATCGGGAGCAGATTATTCAAAATTTTGAATTTCTCGAACCAAAAAAGGGGAGACATAGGGTAATATACCATACCATCACCCAAACCTCAAGCACTTGTTGTGTGTGTAAAGAAAATTGCAACTATCTACCCAATCATAATTCAGATTGCAAAACAAATTGCCGTCTTTTAAACATATCATTATCTTCTCGTAGTATCACAATCAGGACAACAATCCAATCATGTTAGTAAAAGCACTCCTCATTGCAAGCTCATTGATGATGGCTGATGGCCGTCAACTGCTACGCAATCACGAAGAAAGAAGTCTAGGTTGGGCCGGTGATGGTAACAGTGCTGTACCCATCAAGGTCGTCAGGGAGCCTGTCAGTGCCATCAAGAAGACCAAGGGATCTGGCAAGAAGAAGACTCTCGTCGTGAGGAAGAAAAAGAAGTCCAACACCAAATCAAAACCGGCTGGTGTCAAGCCTATCAAGATTAAGGAGAGCAAAGGCAAGGTCGCAAATGTTAGGCCTGCCAAGAAGTGGGGAGATGATGGCTTTGAGCCAATCACTACGCCTCGCCCGACACGTAAACCCATTGGTAAACGCTGGGGAGATGACGGGTTCGAGCCAATCACAACGCCGCGCCCAACACGTCGTCCCACTCGTAAGCCTACTCGTAAACCTCGCACCAAAAGTTGGGGTGATGACGGATTCGAGCCAATCGTGACACCGCGTCCATCTCGTCGACCTTCACCCAAACCCACCAAATGGGGGAATGATGGATATTGCATGTACCGTCCCAACGCCGACTTCTCCATGTGTACCAATGATGACGATATCTCCTCTGACTACAAGTACAACACCTTGGAGGGATGCTGCAGAGCCTTGTTTGGCAAAGGCGAATGCGAATACGAAGATGTGTGCAAACCCTGTGAGGAACAATTGTTCTTCTTCGACGGAGATAAGTGCGCCAATGATATCTTCATTGCCGATGCGCCCGCCTATGGTTCAGCTGTGGCATGTTGCAACATGAATTTCGGACTTGGATCATTCGTTAACGGCGGTTGTGATTACATCGATGTGTGTCTTCCTCAGCCTGTAGTGACTCCCGCTCCAACTCCCTGCGGCGATCTCCTTTTCTTCTTGGATGGAAATACTTGCACCAATGACATTTTCATTGCTGATACCGTGGCCTACAGTGAGTGTTATTTTGTTATGCCCATACAAAAATACATACATTTGTTGTTAACAGTTTTCATCTCTTACTTGTTTTGAAGACAACCCTGTCATCTGCTGTAACGTCAACTTTGGCCCTGGATCCATCATGAACGGTGATTGTAACGTGATCGACATCTGCGGTCCGCCTCCCACACCTGCCCCAACACCCTGCGGTGATCAAGTCTTTTACTTCAATGGAAATGTCTGCAGTAACGAATATGATATTGCCGATGCACCCGCCTACAACTCTCTTATGACATGCTGTAACGCAATCTTTGGCGTTGGCTCTTTCATGAATGGACAGTGCATGTATGTAGACGAATGTAATCCAAGTCCTACCCCCAAGCCTACCAAGAGACCCACACCGAAACCTGTTCCGTCACCAGTCTCTCCAGCTCCAACAGTTTGTGAGGACATTATGTTCTACTTCGACGGAAGCATTTGTACCAATGAGATTTACATTTCGAATACCGCGGCTTATGGTAAGTTAGACTTTATACGGCCGATCGAAGACTTATGGTTACTTCAATGCTACTTGCTAAAACTATTTTATGCCGTTTTACAACAGCCACCGTTGTTGCATGCTGCAATGTTAACTTTGGTGTTGGGTCATATGGGAACGATCAATGTGACTACTACGACTATTGCTCCCCGCCCGAGCCTGTCGAAACTCCGGAACCTACCCCTTCGCCAACTACTTGCGAAGAGAGAAGATGGTACATCACCACTGGAGACGGCTACACCATCTGCAGCAACGGTTACGACAATACTTCGAAAATGGCCACCTTTGACAGCTTATCTGATTGCTGCGATGCATTGGAGGACATGTGTTATTACGAGGACGTTTGTGCTACGCCCTCTCCATCGTACTCTCCAACTGCGGAAGCTACCTTCGGATCGACTCCCACTGTTTCCAAGGAGACCACTGGCCCACCCACATACTACAATGACAGAGGGAACTAAGGCATTCTTTTGTGTGTAGGAAAAGCGAGAATATAGAGAATTCAAATGTTTCATGACAAGTTCCAACGCCTCTATATCAGATACAAGTCGCAATGCTGTTTAAATTGTGTATGCGTGGCAGCGGAACTCTACTGCATATTATATTGTCTTTGTCCAGTAGGGCATATCCGATAAAGTGTTTAGTTACTAAATGACGAGTCTTAGCTATCTATCACCATTTCGACTGAACCAGTGTAACTCGTCCTCACTTTCACTGTGTCTCCAGCAATGCGACTTGCGACTCGAGTGCAGCTTTCATCTCTGTCAATATCTTTATCTTCGCCTCATTCAACTGGTTTGTGTGTGCATTAGCGGCTTCTAAAACGTTCAATTGGTTTGTTAGACGAATGTTTTCTCTTTGTGCAGCCATAAGTTCTGATCTGAATTTGTCAACATTTGCGTGATCACACTGTGGCTTATCATCTTCCTCTGTAACTTCCGAATTATCTGCATTCGAACTGAGGTTACTGAGTATGACTGCAATGAGATCACTCTTGTCCTTCTTCAACACTCCATTTTCATTTTGAGTGCCTTCACCTTCTTTTGACTAAACTTCAGCGCACGCACTAAAGCTTTCATTGCATCCATCTCAGTGACTTTATCTTCTATTTTTTGTGACGCGATTGTTTCCGTGCACATTTCCGTTGCTGGCGATTCGAATTCTGTTGAGGCAATGGCGAGGTAGTTAAACCTGAAGAGTCGATCGGCAATACTATGAATGCAAAACAAGAAGCATTGTATTCCATAGGAAATGTATGCCAGTAACTGTGGTATCAGGCAGAAGGGCATCGTCGTAGAGTTAGTCTCACACTGTGAGAGACATAGAAACAAAAAGCGCCAACAAAAGTTCTTTCAATGAAAGTCTTTTTTGAAGCACAGTGTGTGTCCTCTGCTTGCGGTTTGAGGTTCAACAATTTTAAATTTTAAAAGAAACTCAACAAAAGCATTCAACTAAAATTCTCAGACTCTCAGAGTCGCCACACGACAAGTTCAGAAAGAGAATCCTTCTTTACTGGCACTAATACACAGGTATGCCAAAAGACCCCTTCCTCAAAGTAAATTGCTGCGACATCTTATACGTTTTGGCTACTGCGATGCCAACACTGAGGACGAATGCTTTCTGTTGGCATATACCATGAACGTAATGGGAAAACTGCTACGTTTATTGGTGCTCCACTACGCGCCATCAATGTTGGCGGAAGTTCACTCAATGCTGTCTTTGATAACATCGTCGACGATTATTTTGTTGACGTTGTGTCAGGCGGTGTCCACATGTCCGCATGCGTTTCTCATAGATCCACGTCATTCAATGGTCAAGAGGAACAATATATCAAAGTTCACAATACACTGGATACAGTGGAATGCTTTATTATACATCAACCAAATACATGCAATGTAATAAATGTGTAAGCATGCTTTTAGACGCACAAGTAGCGAGTATTGAATATTAGTAAAAGTCTGCGAAAAATCTTTAGGCGAACCAATATCATGACTTTTGATTCGGTGAAATGACTTGCTGCCTACTCAAACCAAACCCACGCTCTTTATAGCTTGTATCAGCAGTATCATTCCCAATGCCTTGAGCTGAAAAGGTCCCTATTACTGGTCTGAGAAAATTTGGAGGGAGCACTGACGAGTACCTGCAATCATGATGGTTGGAGGCAAGACATTCACATACAAACTAATACCAATTATAACATCGTATCATATTCATATTGTACGAGGCAATTTATCTCACCTATCTCTTGTAATGACTCCACGAAACATCCGCGGTCTCTCACCAAATTTATTCAAATGAATATCTGCGTGATAGTGCAATACGGTGCTCTTTTGATGGCTTGGCTCGCCCGCATTCGTATTGCTATTTAAGCTCACTGGAATGTCAAATGCAACCCCATTGTGTCCAACTTTCCATTTTCCAATCTGTACCCTTCCTCTTCTGGATTTCTCGCAAGTTGTTGGAGAAGCTGGCACAAATGATGCATCCATGTTATTCGACGTCAGTTGTTGTTCATCTTGGATAACTTTAACATAACCGTTTGTTGCGAATTGCATCACTTGCCTCTTCCTGAATCTTTTTCTAGGTGGGGCATTTCCGTTAAGACCAAATGAGCATTCTGGAAATAAATCGTGTTCGCGCATTGGGAATGTCCGTGATAGTTTGACGTCTAATTCCCATTCGTCTGTTCTCATTGGATGCTCCTCATCAATAGATACAACATTATGAGCGGCACCAGATTTGGCATGTTTCGAATCAATATCTGACATTGATGGATCTCTTTTAATACTCCTATTTTTCCAGACTCGCCATCGATGTTTTCTCGTTGCAGTTTTACGTGTTGCACTTTCTGAATCACAGTCATGGTTTGATGTCTTGGGATATTCTTCACTATCATCATCGTCCCACCACGCATGCTCCTCGTTTGCACCTAAACTTATGGCAGATGCCCCATGAAATTCCTCTTCCATCACACATTTTTCTTCGGTTGTTCTGGACGTGTAAGATACAGTCGAAGATGAATCCGCATTTGCAGTTGATACGTTGATGGTCGTGAGAAGGAGGATGAGAGACAACTTCAACACAACGGTCATAATACTTTTGCCTATGATTAAGCAACGTAGATCTACCATTCCAAGAGTTCTATCACTGCTCTGTACCGCTCAAGAGAAATCTGTTGTGGTGTTGTTGGTTTTGGTCGCCACACACATCACCACCCATGTGTTAATTTTTGAATACCACCAGGCAACACCAGGGTGGTATTTTTATTTTTTGCCCTAGCTTCGCACGCGCAAAATTTCCTTAAACTCAAATACCATCCCAAAAAAGCATGGTATTTTCGTGGTAATAAATACCACTAAAGTAGGTACAGAGAGTGGTTTAAACCACCAACAAAACGCTAACAAATTAACTAGGAGAGCATGCTAATGCTAATACCACCCGATATCTTTGTGACGTCACATCCCCAAGGGGTTTCATTGCATTTTTCACCTCGCGTCCTCAAAAAAATCAACGCTTGAACCATGGCCGCCATCGCCGCCGCTCCTCCTCTGTCACAACCCAACATTTGCAACCGCCACTACTACAAATAGCCGACGTTGCGGCCGCCCCCTCTCTTGCGACGCTGAAACCTTGGCATTTGCCAGCGACACATTTGTGAGGAGCACGCGACACGCGAGCACCAGCTCGCATGACCTTCCACCGATACCAACAAAGGCCTCAGGCAAGATGACAGCATGTGGGGTGCAGAGGCAAATATCATTGCCGGACATACAATGCGTCGTTTACAAACGTATGATGGAAATGAATCATGAATGATTCAGCACTGCATGATGTTATTCCTGTATGGAATAGAGACATGTGCTGTGGTTTGTGATTTTGAGTAAGTTTTACTGATAATTTGATTATTACAATGCACCTCATTCCAGTCAACTCACGTAATTCTATTATTTTTATTGAATAGGCAATGCGACTGTCAAAACGTGACCTACGCGTCGAAGATTTATGGCATGTGTATTTGCATATTTTTGCAAATGTACATGACTTATCGACAAGCTGCTCGTCGTGTAGCACTTCTCTTGCAGTCATGCCTCCGATGCCGTTTATACGCAACAATATTGAAGTGGTTAATAACAAAATGTGCGTTGGAAATAGTGTGGCTTGAGGCATACTGAGACCCAACAATATGCATTATTGAGATCAGAGCTCAACACACCGTGCTTATCAAGTGAATATTTTGCATGGTTTGCCTGCTTGTGTTGTCGAATTTGTAGCAAATAAAGTAATAATAATTAGTGCATTCATATATTTGAAATGCTGATTACAATATCTAGTGTGATAGTCAAGAATAGCCGTCAATGATTGAGTGATGGTATTATTTCTTGTTGTATTTTTATTTTGGTCTTAGCGAAAAAAAAGAAGCCGTCAATTTACCTTTAATGCTTAAATCATCTACACTATACTATAGTCATAGAGAATATTTGTTGACGGGTAATTTTGGTGGTATTGAGGGTGGTATTTTTATTTCATA
>JALLPH010000368.1:0-24182 GCA_036939855.1 Cyclotella choctawhatcheeana
TAATTCTAAATCTTCATTCATCGAAACATCAAAACACTACATCTACCGTGTTTTTATTTCCTTTGTTTCTTTATGTGGTGCCTTCTTGGTTCGAGATGAACTCACGATAAGTATTTATTCTTTTATTTGATTGTTTCATGGCTCTCCAGCCTCTGGTTGGTTGTCGTGTGATTCTGCTCTCATGCACGTGATGTTTTGGCTGATGAGTGTCGCATCGTTATCGATCGACGATTGCCCGTGATCCATCACGCTGCTGCTACCATATTACACCTCCGCTTACCGCTGTTGATTGTACACGGGATCGATTGGTCGCTTTGCCTTCATGGCTGCTGCATTGTAATGCCCGCGAAAACCCGGTTGATGGGTCTGAACGACATGTTCTGCTTTTCACGTTGCATGTGATGTCTCGCCTAATCTCGCATTTGTCGACGGCTGAGGGGATACGCATCACGCTGCTTGCATACCAGCTTCCTGCTGGGCTTTTGTGCCATTTGCACTGCTTGTTTCAGGCTTTCGGCCTCTCGTATCTTTCATTACGACATCGTCAATCTCAGATTGATGGATCGTCGGGGAATATTCAGCCCCATCATGCTGCCTGCTTGCACTGCTTTGATTTTGTGCTATTCGCAGCAGTTCTTAGCTGATCTTCAGCTCCCGGGGAGGATGATCGCATCCCATGATCCCATCGTGTCTTTTATCTTAAGATTTCTGCCTCTTTGGCGGCTGCTTCCATTTGCATTTCGGAAGGCTTTGTCTATGCCACATGATACGCATCGTGTGTCTCTCCACTCTTTGATCTTCTTTGATCTTGTTGAGATTATCTCAACACCTGCTCGGCTCATGATGCCACCGCTTCTATATTCTGCTCATGTTGCATATCCCTGATACATTCACATGACGTATACACGTCACCGGCACTTCGTGTCTGCTTGAATGTTGTGGATATTTGTTGCTCGTGGGTTCGAATGTGTTCAGACATGCCCTGCCTTGTCTCTTTTGGCTGCACTGCAGTTACTTTCGGCTTGATTACCGGCCTCTTTTCGTCAGCTTTTGTTCTGATTCATACAGAACAGACGTTAATGATACTAAACTTCATATTTCACATGAAGTGATAATATTATTAGCCATTGGCAACTCTTGTGTTGGATATTTGCAACACCGCTTTCTTGAGAGGATATTGTCTCTCTGCCGCTTCCATTGTCAGCCTTGTTCTGATGTAATCTGGTACTACTTGTGCCTGCTATGTTTTCGTCAGCTTTTGTTCTAACTACTGAACAGACGTCAACTACTAATACATCATGTTATACATGACATGATTATACTTTATGCCATTAGTGCATTGCTTCTTCAAGCAACTAATTAGTTGTGCATTCGCAACACCGCTTTAGAGATGATTATGTCTCTGTTATGATCCTTCCCGTTGGTTCCATGACCACTCATTCTCTTCGTCCAAGCTTCATTATGCCTGTCTACGATTGACACGCTATTTATCTCCAATGCATCGCATCCTCCATACGCAACCATCCAAATGCATCCATACCATCGTCATACATTCTACGAATACATCGTCCATCTTCAAGTATCCTGCCATCGTGCATCCTTACGACGGCGCAGCTTCTTACTATTAGCAACGATTGCTTGGCCTCAACTTGTTTTTGCTTTCCTATTGTATGCGTTCAGCTTATGGTTGCAGATTGCAATCCGAACGATGACGCTTCTGCAAAACTTATTCACTTGGCTGTTGCTTCTTGGCGCTGCCGTCCTCGGGTTAGCTTTGTTCAAGGCCTCATGCTTCGACTACGACTGCGACTCACAGCTTCGATTCACAGCTTTTGATTCACAGCTCCAAGATTGCCTTGATTGATCACCTTGGTACATTACTACTTCGCTGACTCAACCGTTCCGTGATCACTTTGTGCATCGCATGTTACCTCTATTATTGAGGCCACCGCTTTCATATCAGCTAAGCTGATTATCGACGCTTGTTACTCCGATTCGGTCGCTTGAATTCAACATCCTGTTACTTCTCACACTCGTTCAAACTTTTGTATCATATTTAGGTGCGATACACTTTTATTCAGCGAGCATATGCTATGTTATTTCACGCTGCTATCACAAACCTGTTTACATCCCGATCAATGAACGAGTTTGAGTTGTTCCTCAAGTGCTATTATTACCTTGGTTGGTTCTCCAACACATGGTCCCTCAAGATCTATTGCCATCATGACTTCGATTGGATATCTTGTCACTTGTTTTGGTATGGAGGCTTGTGTTCTTTCACCAACATCAAGGTTGCTACTGTGGACATTATGTCTACATCCTATCAGAAGGCTCATTGCATTTCAGTCTTCACCCATTATACTACCTCCAAGACAAAAGGTCTGACCCCATTTTTTTTCTTTTGTGCAGTGGATTTTACATCATAGACGATATGTCTCGATGGTTTGCCCTGCAGCTTAACCGATTATGGTTGTCTTGGGGTTTTTTGACGTTATGTACTTTTTCCCCATTCGATGTTGATTCAAGCGACAGGCTATTTATTCATTGATCGAGCTACTACAAGTTGATACTCCGAGGTACAAGCTCTGGAGGTTGAGGAGCCTTCATCTTGAATAAAATGGATACTGATCCAGCCTCAAGCTATCTTACAGTCAAGTTCATATGCCTTCGAATAGATCCTTTTCTTCAAGCTTTACAGTCCAGCCACTGGAAACACACCACATGTTTCCCCGATGCCTCGACAACCATCTGTCTTGGGATTTCGCGTCAGAATACAACAAATGTTGTATTGATTCTGTGGTCTCTGACGTCTCGGTCATTCCTAACCATACTTGGAAGTAGTGGTCACTTCGGCATGCCAACGCCATATTAAAAGTGGACTTTTTAGAAGGAAAGCATAGATCATTTTTTCGTCGTACAGTGTAACCCTTGCACAGATACCATCTTGTTGGCGCATACAGGTATCTTGCTGCTTGGCGAAGCACTTTCAGAAGAGCTTTTTCCTCGAAGTTTCTGATGATACTATTGCAAATTCTGAGTTCATTTGGTCAGATAATCTTATGTCATCAATTATTGTCCCTCGATACTGTCATTTTGACTGCGACATACTTGTCACTTGTTTTGGTATGGCATAAGAATGGGACGCCATTCTCATGTATCTTCGGGACACAAGATGACGATATATCTGACTGCTTACATCCATATCTTGGATGGCTCGCTTGACTTGTAGTTCAACGTTCAACCTCTTGCTGTTGAAGAGACCTGTGACACTCAGATACGATCTTTTGACACCGATACGTGATTAGATACGATCTTAGATACGATCTTAGATACGATCTTAGATACGATCTTACGATACCATCATCTTACAATCACTGTTAGCTTTAGCCATAATTTCTAATTCAGATCATCGAAACATCAAAATGACGGCAGACGGCAGTATGCACGCTGCCTGGAGGGACTCCAATCTCATCGATTTGTCTGAGCTCCTACTCCTAACACAAATCCGCCCAGCCTTCATGTTTGCCAGTGCTGGCTACATCAAACATCCTAAAAATGACAAGGAGTTAGTAACAATAGCAACAGATAAGAGATTGATCATGCAAATGGGCCTATTCACTGAGCAGTACAAGATGTGGCGTTGTAAGCCCCCCAACGAACGCGAATGGACACATATGTTCGAAACCTTTTACCAAAGAGAGGAGTACGACCTAAGGAAACCTCAACAACAGCAGCCTTGATGAGATACGGAAAAAACATCAGAGAAGAAATTACGGCCGAAGAAGCTGCCTCTTATTTATGACAATAATAATCTAACTGAAATTTTATAGTACGTTACGTATTACGTGGGTCTCCTAAGACGATCCCGCACAGATGGGAATACCAAAATCGGACTCACAGCCCCAAACTAACCTAGGGGCTGCTTCCGAAAATGCCTGGTGTCACTCTCGACTGTGTCTTTGCCTGGTGGGGTCTTTAGAGGGGAGAGACTTACGTCGATAAAACCCCTCTAGTGATCCCCCCCGTCGCTCAATCCGCCGTATCATGAATCAATCTTGTCTCTAACCAATCCGTCAATACTCTCTGTCCTCTCACTCTCTGCCTACATTCAATCTCATATATCTCCCGGGCTATCCCTAGGGTCTTGAGTCTCTTTCTGCATTGCTTTCTATTCCAGCTGCTTACCTCCTTGCTTGCAAAATCCGTCAGTTTACAGCGCCTCTGCGCCAACACCTGTCCCATAACCCGTTTGAACCAATGAAGCCGCTCCTGAAGTGTTTTCTGCTCTCGAAGCACTGTCGGGTTATCTGTCCTTGCCAAAATATTATTCCGTAGCTCCCATAGGAGTTCGCAAAGTGTCTCCCTGATCGCTGTTGTCATCTGTGCCACTTGACTGACTGCATCTTTGGATTGATATCTTCTCGACTGTAGTACTCGTCTCCATTTATGACAGCATCCGAGAACAAAAATTCAGTGCAGCCAACGCCTACAACTCGTCTACCGCTTTTCGAAGCACTCTCCAAATCAAACACCTCAATGTCCAACAATATTGCAGCATCCATCCAACAACTAACTCAGCGCATGGCAACGGGATGAGATGTGGAGCGTTGAAGTTGGAATGGACATGTTTTCCAGAGAATTTTGGTATTTGAGGATAGATACGTTTTCTAAAATCAGGGACCGTGTCCGCGATGACGCGTCCCTTTTTTTGTTCTTGCAACTTGCAACGCAACCACGTCGTAATGACGTCTGTCAGAGAAGAAGAGACAGATTGTCATTCTTCCGGAGAAGAGACCCTTCCCTGCGTTTCCCCGAATGAAATGTCAATCGGGTCCGAATGTGTGTCTCTCGGTTCGGGAATTCGGGAGAGAACAGCAGAGAGCTTCCTCTCCGCTCTTGCGCAAAACTCAGGACTAGACGACTCTAGATCAAGCCAGAGCCATGTAGATTGATGTGTACCATAATATCTTCTTGTCTGGCAAGGCTTTTCATTCAAACCATGGGCCATTATTTTGAGGGGCAGATGCTAGCAGATGCCTCTTGATTCTTGATATCACATATTAGACTGGGAAGATCCTCTCTCTGATAGCTGATTGGAAATTAGCACTGGAAATCTCAGCGTTTGATTGAATAAATATGTCAAATAATAATGGATCCAACGCACATCAGGGGCATCAAGATTTCACAGCTGATATCGCTGCCTCTGCCCTCGTTGATGTAGTGAATCCCTCAGATGTTGGCGATAGCTGCGGTTCCAATACGCCTCATGTCATACACGCCGTATCGGTATCTCAGCCCATGCAAACTTGGAGTGTCATTAGGGATCACGTTGATTTCACCACGATGGATGCAGCTCTCAAGAATATTGTCCCGGGATTGCCTACTTGTCCCGATCTGCCCAACGCAAATCAAGCTGCTGCTGATGGAAGTACAAATATGAACTTTGTTCTTCAGGCACGCAATTCGGCACAAGAATGGTTGACAGCTGCACTGACTGTACCCGCAGTCCGTAACAGTGCCATCATGCGACAGTTTTTATGTTATGGGGCCAACATCGTCCCTCCGCAGTTTGAGGGGGTGGGGTGGATTAACTTCAATATCGATGATCAACATGAGCAACAACGTCAGAATCCTGCGCCTGCTTCATATGCTGCTGCTGTTCGAGGGGAGACGCAGAATAACTTGGATGAAATGGAGATGGATGAAATGTTTGCATTTGAGAACGAAAATGATGATGATGATATCTCCAATGCAGACGAAGACGGTGACAGTTATGATGAAGGTATCAACGAAGACGACGATGCATCGTATCTACAAGGCAGGTACGAGCCTCCCGAAGAACACATAAGTCAAGAAGAGGTGATGGACTTTCAAAAAGATATTGGTGAAGTTGAGATGGTAGAAGATGTAGGCAGTTTGGCTCAGAGCCTTGGTGCGTCCCATCTAGGTAGGAGCTTGAATCTGCAAAAGGAAATGATGAGCTACAAAAAAGGACAACAGAAGATGCATGAGCAACAGCAGCAACAAGGATTGCCTCAGGGAGTGAACATCTTGACTAATAATACTGAGAATGATATGATGGAGAGATCGGCTTCGAGTGGGATCGGCAATGCTATGGAGAATGCTTCAGATGAGCCACAGGCACCAAAACCACATATTAAGGGCTTGGCAGATAGCTTTTATAGGACTTCCCCAATTTCGGCTCCCAAGCTGGATTCGTTCAAGATGGTCAAGGTTATTGGGAAGGGATCTTTTGGTAAGTTTACGTCACATGTATTCAGGTTTGCGCCAAGATCTTGACAGACGCTGAATTTACTGTCAACATTTTACTTCAGGAAAGGTATTTCTAGTGCGAGAAAAGAAAACTGCTGAAATGTTTGCTCTGAAGGTGCTCAAGAAAGATAACATAATCAAGCGCAACCAAGTAGAACACACCAGGACTGAACGCAATGTACTTGGATATGTCAAGCATCCTTTCATAGTCGGCCTCAATATGGCATTCCAATCCAAAGACAAGCTCTACTTTGTCCTAGACTTCTGTGCAGGAGGGGAACTCTTCTTCCATCTTGGCAAGGTGGGCAAATTTGCTGAGCCGCGAGCTATGTTCTATGCTGCCGAAATTGCGCTAGCCATCTCTTACGTGCACAATATGGACATTGTATACAGAGATCTCAAACCTGAGAATGTCTTACTTGACTCCCGAGGACATGTCAGACTCACAGATTTTGGCCTATCCAAAGAGGGTATATCAAATTCATCATCTGGAGCTAACTCCTTTTGTGGTACTCCAGAATACTTAGCTCCTGAAATTCTCAATCGTCAGGGCCATGGACGTGCTGTGGACTGGTGGAGTCTTGGTGCCTTGCTATTTGAGATGCTTACCGGTCTTCCACCCTTCTATTGCCGTGATCGCGAAAAGCTGTTTGAGAAGATAAAAAAGGCAAACTTAGAGTATCCCAAACACCTATCGTCTAAAGCAACAATTCTCTTGAAAGGTCTTTTGACTAAAGATCCGCGTAAGAGATTGGGCAGCGGACCTAATGATGCAGAAGAAATTAAGGGAATGGATTTTTTTGGTGGATTGAATTGGGATAAGTTGATGAATGGCGAGATCGCTCCACCGTGGGATCCCCAGATAAACGGAAGCATGGATACCAGTCAGTTTGATAATGAGTTCACAAACATGCCTTTGAACAGTCCAGGAACATTTCAGGTGAGTTATTGGCTTTGGCAGCTGTCAACTTTGCAACTTGACCTAACTTGATTCCAATTTGATTGAATTCCACTCAGGGCAACGGCTTTGGTGCCACGCCGGTAGATAATGTTTTCGAAGGGTTCACTTTCACAGATCGAGCATTCTATGCTCCACCAGCACACAAAACTTAGGCCTTCTTTGGTATAAGCTAATGTTGGAAAATGTCATATCCTTAATAACACATCTCAAGTGTGACAGAATGATAACAATGCTATATTGAAAAGCAAGGTGACACCTGATTGGCATGAACATTGAAATATGGGATCGGTGACACCTGGTGCACCAATTGATTAACTTGGGGGAGATTGTTTTGTATAATATTTATGTTTTTGTTCTGCCCACGCACCATGAAATAAAGAGCGTATTTGAATTACTTTTTACTGAAATTGTGAATACAACTCTCACAAGTTCAACTAGTAGCATCGTGCAAGAGTGCGAAATAATTGAATTTAGTTGCGGACAACCTCTCCTTAGATAATGGAGATTTATTCAGTTGTTGCTAAAACACATACCCTTGTTAGGTATTTTACATAAGAAATAAAGATGTGTAGCATTTCAAGTTTTGAATTAAACATCCTCTCTCTCTCCTGGTATGTATAGCCAGTCGTCACAATCATATTCAAGATTGTAGCTATTCCTCTTAATTGTATCATATCAACTATTAGATGTTTGTCTTGAAAGTGAGCGAAATAGGTAGTATGCAAACGATGAGTGAGTCACAATCGGCACACAAACAATGATGGATGATAGCTCTAGGTGTTCGGTCATGATTTATCGTTACTGCTGTCTTTTGCCTTTAGTTCCAATAAATTTACTCTTGTCCAGCCAAAAACAAAGCACTCTTCTCCAACAAACCACGACGATTGTGAACCTTGACAATATTACCATCGGCCGAAAGCTCTCCACTCTTTCTCATCTTAACATACTCCTCCCTAGGATACTTGGTAAAACCCCACTTCAAACTCTTGAGAATCTTTTGCCTTCCGGCAAACTTGAATTTACCACGACGAATCGCCTCAATGATGTGAGGTTCGGAGGCATCCTTTCCACGCACACTCAACAAAATCTGTCCAATATCGACACGTGCGGCAACACCAATGGGCTTACCGTACGAATGCCTCATTCCACTCGAGAGCCTATCGGCTCCGGCACACGAAAGCATTTTGTTGGCACGAATGACATGGAAGGGGTGCACCCTAACACGGATGTGATAACCATCCTTACCGACCGTGTTGGTCAAGTGCTTGTTGATGGCGATACGGCAGGCCTCGAGTGCCTCGGAGGAGATCTGTTGCTTCTCGTCGCAGACGAGGTGGGCTACGAAGGGGAAGAGATCTACCGGAGCCTTTTTGGCACCGACATCATAAATCTTGATTTTAGATTCGGGCACACCACGACAGTAGCGAGACTTGATGTAGGGTTTGTTCTTTTGGTAGCGGTAGCAACGGAAGGGACGGCGACCCATGATTTATTCAAGTTGGTAAAGAGAAAATGGGGCTGTAAATAGTGTGATGGAGAAAGAATGCGGTTAGAAATAATGAAGGAATCGACAGTACACGACAGCAACTCCCGATGCACAATGAAATGAAACGAAACCCTGGGAATCGGTGCACTAAATCGTGATGACAATACATATCTCGTGCACGACATGAACATCATGAAAGAATTAGTCAAAGCTGGACAGAAGAAAGCATCAGAGCTTATCACACGCCCACTAGCTCATCCGAATCAATTAAACCATAGTTTTCGCAGCAAGATACAACAGAGCAGCTTCCTCTACAGTTCTTCAGGAGGCGTATTTAGGCCGCCATGGTGGAGGTCTTACCAACACTTCAGTGAAGAGTATGGTCGACGGACGGGGGGAGGGTATTACCTGCCCCAAATACAGGCCTTTCAATCAACGTGGGAATTCGTATTCGTCACGTGAAAACGGGTTTAGTAAGTGGTCAATTTTAGAAATGGGATGGTGTTGGAGTTGGGAACGTTAAATAGCGCCAAAGTCACCAACTTCTTCCATCCAACTCAACCACACACACCACACATCGTCCATGTCCGTGCTATCCCACTAGATCTCTATTAGATAGCAGAGCTCCTACTCTCCTCGGCACATCTTATCCGCAGTAACCAAACAATGTCAAAATTTTGGGCAGCAGACTCAGACGCCTCGTCTTCCAGCAGCAGCTCGGACGATTCATCCAGCAGCGATGATTCCTCTGCCGCTCCCCGTGGAGGTGCCGGGGATAACAAGTGGGTTATGGAAAGTGATTCTGGTGAGACTAGTGTTTTCTTGTGCCGTTTGTTTGAATCGCTTTTGTTGATTGATGTGTAAGTGGCTGTAATATTACTATATATGATGCGACTAGATAATATATTCAAAGTGCAATGATGATGAACTACCCATAAACGTTTCGCAGTAATAGCCGATGAGCTGAGCTCGTGGGGCATAAGAACTTCCTTGGATGTCCGAGCGCTTGAATATTTATTCTGTATCATATCATTGGTTCATTTGTTTTTTGTTTACTTGAACTGCTCAATTGTAATTATTGGAGACCTATGTTTTGCTTCACGCATTGGCATGATTTAAGATGTAACTCAACCATATCAACATTATGTTGTAACCTATCAACCACACAGACTCGGAAGAATCCGTACGTGTCGTCAAATCAGCTAAAACACGTGCCTTCGAAGTCTTCCAAACCCACGTCACAGCCATCCGTAACGCCATGAAGAATTCAGATCATCAAAAACTGATGACAGAATTTGAATCCCTATCTAAGGCCATGACGAAGTCATCTAAAGTCTTTGATGCCAATGGGGGTATTCCCCGTTTCCTAGTGAGAGCATTATGCGATACGGAAGATCACGTCATGAAGTGTTTGGCTGATAAACCCTCCTTTAAGAAATTGAAGCCTGCCGCGGGGAGAGCACTAAATAGGATGAAGTTAACATTGAAAAAGTTCTTAGAGCCATACCGCGGTATTATGGAGGAGTATAGGAAAAATCCTGTCATCAGTAGTAGTGAAAGTGAAGAGGAGGACGATGCAAGCAGTTCTAGTAGTAGTTCTAGCTCGTCTAGCTCTAGCAGTAGTAGTTCTTCAGATGCTGATAAAAAGAAAAAGAAGGCTGCTGACAGTGATGATTCTGACTCGGTAAGTACCATAATTCATCATTGTGTGTTGGTTGAAGTGTACAGCCACTATGAATGTAATTCCTATGGAATTTCCTCGTTTCCGATTTGTATCTTGATGAGTATTCCTAGTTGCATCACTGACAAAGTGGTGTTGGAATTGCTTGTCATGGGTGCGTGAGACCATTGATTCCCTTTCAGGGGCCCTGAGTGACTTTTTCCTTCCGTGTGTTGTATGGTTCCATTTGATTGTATCTCTTTCTAATTACCCTATTGACCGTGTTCTCGCATATAGGATTCTGATTCGGACGAGGAATCCGGCTCTGATGATGACTCTGTGAACTGGGATCAATCTGATGATGACTCGTCCTCCTCTGACAGTGACTCTGACGATGGTGGAGCTGGAGAGCTCAAGGGTCGCGCCCGATGGCTCAAACGCACCACAGTCGTCAAAGAGAAGGTTGAAAAGGACAAAGCTGGGCGTGCCGAAGAGCGCAAAAAAGCGAAAGAGGAGGCAGCCAAAGCAAAGGCAGCAGCGGATCAGGCAGCTAAAGATGCCAAGAACTTGGATGCGGATGCTTTGACGCCCAGTTTAATTCAGAAGAAGACCCTTGAAATTGTAGCCAGTCGTGGAAGGAAGGGAACGGATAACCAAGAATTGTTGAAGCAGTTGGAGGCACTGGTCAAATTGTCTGTCAGGTTCGGACCTCGTGTCGAAATCCCGGTCTTGATGCACGTAATCACTGCCCAATTTGATTTGCAACGAACGATAGATGATTTCATGGTGAGTGATACAAATTCATTAAACATCATAACCTCAACATCAGGTCTTCTTACCTGAATTGTAACTCAATGAATTTTAGGAGACTCCATCTTGGAGGTCTTGCGCAGGCTATCTCAGTCGCATTGGAGCTATCTTGGATAACGGTGAGGGATGGCAAGTTGGAGCTATGACTCAGGACGAAGAGATGGCGAATGAGTTGATGATTACTGCTGCAATGGGTAAGGGTGGTAGTAAGATGAAAACTACTAGCGGATTTGGTGAAGGTGCGATCACTGCACTTTCAACCGAGGAGAAACTTATCAACCCTCATACGGGGGAAGTCGAGACTGAAGATGTCCGTGCTGAAAGGCTCCGAATTGAAAAAGAGGCAAAGATGTCACCCGAGGAGCTCAAAACAGTCCGTGTACCAGGTGAGAACAAATCCAGCTATTTTTATGTTCTCATCTTCTTTCTTTTTCTCATTTCGAACACTTTTGTTAGGCTCTCTATCCCTCTTCTTGTCGCGTCTGGACGAAGAGTACAACAAATCCTTACAGAGAATTTCTCCTCATTCTCTCGACTATGTAATGAGACTCCGTGATGAAACTAAGCTTGTTGAGTTACTCACGGTCTTCCAGCGGTATTACGAACGAGTAAATGAGAAGGCTGATGCTGCGACGTTGGCCGAAATCAAGGTTGAACACTTGTACTACCGCCATGACTCGCTAGCTGTTCAGATTGATGCAGCCGTTAGACAAGCTGAAGCAGGCAGCAACGCTGCTCCACCTGATGAAACTGAAAAGGTTGATATGGCGAAGCAAATTAGCGACCTGTGTATATACATCTATGAGAATGGATCAGATAAGCAAAAAACACGTGCAATGCTATGTCAAATATATCATCACGGGCTTCATGATCGATTCCTTGAAGCTAGAGATTTGTTGTTAATGAGTCATCTTCAGGAGACTATTCCCGTCACCGGAGATATTTCCACCATGATTCTATTCAATAGAATGATGGTTACTATTGGCTTAGCTGCATTTCGTCTTGGCAAGATTTGGGATGCTCATCAATGCCTGTCTGACATTTGTTCTGGCAGAGTTCGTGAGCTCCTTGCACAAGGAGTCAACACTGGCAGATTCAATGACAAGAGCGCAGAACAAGAAAAGGCTGAAAAGCGTCGTCAGATTCCCTATCACCAGCATATCAATTTGGATTTGTTAGAGGCGGCACATTTGATTAGTGCTATGTTCCTGGAGGTCCCCAACATGGCTGCTGTTGATGACTCTAGTCGCCGAAGCCGCGTAATTTCTCGCACATTCAGAAAGTATAGTGATATTTATGATCGACAAGTCTTCACTGGTCCCCCTGAACAAACGAGAGACTTTGTTATGACTGCCACCAAGGCATTGATGAAAGGCGACTGGAAAAAGTGCAATGATCTTCTCCTTTCTTTAGAAGTATGGGATCTGTGTGCAGGTGACAATGCTGCGGATGAGATCAAGACCATGCTGTCAGCAAAAATCAAGCAGACTGGACTTAGAACGTACTTGCTTGCATTCTCATCACAATATGATTCACTTTCACTCACTCAACTCTGTGAAATGTTTGACATGACTAAGACGGAGGTACATTCAGTTGTGTCCAAAATGATGATCAACCGTGATCTAATCGCAAGTTGGGATGAACCAACGGAAACAATTGTGATGAGGAAGGTTGAATCTAGTGCCTTGCAAGTACTAGCTGTGCAACTTGCCGAGAAAGCAGCGGGTCTTGTTGATGCCAATGAACGTTTGCTTGATTCTAAAACTGGAAACTATGGTTACAAAGATGGCGACAACTGGAGAGGTGGAGGGGGGCAGGACAATCGATTCCAGAACAATAATAGAAGCGGCATGTTTGGAAATTCGCAATCTCGTGGTGCATTCCGTTCAGGCGGTCGTGGTTCTGGTGGTCGC
The DNA here is from genome assembly GCA_036939855.1 of Cyclotella choctawhatcheeana. Taxonomy (NCBI): domain Eukaryota; phylum Bacillariophyta; class Thalassiosirophyceae; order Thalassiosirales; family Thalassiosiraceae; genus Cyclotella; species Cyclotella choctawhatcheeana. The sequence continues at coordinate 13,104 of JALLPH010000368.1, forward strand.
GGAGGTGGCCGTGGAGGAAGAGGGGGTGGACGTGGTAATCGTTTTGCTTCATCCCAGAAAGGAAACAGGTGGTAGATAATTCGTTAAACTGAAGCTATCCATCATAATCATCATTTACCATTATTGCTTATCTGCTGCCTCTGAATGCAAATCACTAGCTTATTTGATTGACTCATGATGATCCTATGAGAGGTGCTATGTATTGATCTACGACAGATTGAAGATTGACAGTCCAACGCGGGAAAAATAATAGGTAATCCACAATCCACAATCCACACCTATCACCAATCACTTATCACGGCATGTCCCCTCAACTCTTAATACTTAATACATCACATCTATCACACCAGCAATCAAACGATCTACACATCATAAAGCATGCGCACTTTATACTATCTGATCATTTGTTCCTTCGGCAACTCTATCTATTCATATAACATCAACTCACAGTGTAGTAGATGCAGAGGTACTATGATTAACAATGAATCAAGACGATTATTTCTTGTTTCATCCATATCTACTACATCATCGCTCTTCTTGCCCGAAGCATCTGCAATTTCTCCTGATCAAGCTTCACGCGACTACGACATATATTCCAAAACGTATGACAATCTAGATGGAGGTTCTGCCGCTTCGGCACTTGGTATAGATGAGGCACGCACCAAACTATTGCAATTAGCAAAAGGAAATGTATTAGAGATAGGAGTTGGCACAGGGTTGAACCTGAGTAGTTATAAACTTGGACGCATTGCTTCGTTGACACTGGTAGACATTTCTGAAGGTATGCTGTCACAGGCCAAAGCAAGAGTACAACAACTTGAGTTGGACAAGAGTATTCCAGTCAAGATCATACAAGCAGATGCAACTTCTCAGTTGATTGAATTGTTTGGGAAAGACAAATTCGACACAGTCATTGATACCTTTTCATTATGTGTCATGGGCAATAACGGGGCTGAAGATTGTTTGAAACAAATGACAAATGTGGCAAAGGATGCCAAGGACGGAGGACAAATACTGTTGATTGAAAACACTAGATCATCAAATCCCTTGCTTGGAGTATATCAAGATCTAACTGCGACATCTGCAGCTGATTTGGGTGGTAAGGGCTGTTTATACAACCAAGATGTAGGGAAAATGATACAACAAACTGATGGATTGAAATTGCTACGAGAAGAGGCTTACACTGCAGGTCTATTTCGATCGTTTATCTGTGAAAAAGTTAGCTTGACTAGCTAGCTTGACTCTAATAATAACTAATGATTGGCATCAATCATGATGTGTGATGGTAAAAGGCCAGTTTCATCACCAGAAAGAAGATAAAATGACATCCAATCACAGCCATAATCAACCCTCCACTCCTCCCTTGTCCACTTTCTAAAACAGGTCCAATTATATTCCGCACGACCAACATTCCCGATACTATAGTAGCAATTCCCAATGTAATCCATTGAATGGCATGAATAGGCACAATGCACACCCATGTTACTGGCAGATAAGCCACCAAGGAGTATCCATAAAAGCAAATGAGATCCACCATGCTCAATCCATTCACACCTGCTACACGAAATATCACGTAAAATAAAGCTGGTAGTCCCACCGACAACGAATACAAGATCCAAGTTGCATGCAATAACTGATTGATGTCATAATCCCACTCCTGTTCGGCCGCCACTCCCCCCTCTTCTAGTTTGTTCTTGCTCTTGAACGAATGATGGACGTAGATTGAAATATTGGAAGTAACTGCTACGAAGAAAACTAGTGTCATTGTGATCCATATTGGTCCGTAGAGATCGGGCCCCTTGCCCGCTGAACTTGTTGGAGCGATTACAGCATTATCGCCACCGTCCGTATTTTCTTGCCCTGCCGCAGAGGCCTTACTTTGTCGTTGTAAATACAACTTGAGTGCATTGTCAGAATACAACACCTCATTCCGAAATCCATCATTTACCATGCAATATTTGATACTGGACTTCATCCTAAGCACTACATCTACTGTATCGACATCAAAGTATGGACGGAGTGTATCAACAGAGCAGTATCCTCCACATGTGAAAAGCTTAGACAAGAATGATTGATTTGTATTATTGGGCATGTCTTTGTTCACATTGCTGGGTCGAATGTAATTCGTGCTCTGGGCTGCAGGTGGTGGCCAAGAAGAAGAAGATTCGTTCATGGGACCGTGTAATTCCTCTGGTGCGGGAAGGCTGGTGCTTTGGCCTTGCTGCTGTTGTTGCTGATTCGTCATCATTTGCTGATGAATTTGAATGGATTGAAGAGATGGCATCATAGATTGTCCATCGTTGCTTTGATTATTTTGCGAGTTCAAGGAGAAGGCATCGAAACCATCTCTCTTTTCATTATTTGCAAACGGATTACTTGGTGAAGAATCCATTCTTTCTTATGTTCACTATGTAGATAATGTTATGGTTGAAAAGATTCAGTAGATATGGTGGATTGCGTTGTTAATATGATATGCAAGATGAGATAGATTGTTTACATGTTGTTTTTCAGCATCTCATGGTTGCCTTTATTTTTCATTTTTGTTTTTGTGGGTCTTGGGCGGTGGCGGTGGGCGTTGTTGGTTGTTGGGCGTTGGGCGTGTGATGCTATTGTTACATATTATTTTAGAGGTAACTTACGTAAGTAAGTAAAATCTTTTGCTTTACGTACAGAAGATACCTCTCCGCGGGCCAAAGGTCCAAAAGATGACGCACAACAACACCACAAACCACCCAACCAACAGACCACATACAACAGATACAATAAAACTGCGGACCGTTCAATCATCATCATCGCCATCGCGTCATCGGTCATCGATCATCGATCATCGACAACACAGCTTGGTCTCTATCATAAAAGGTATCGGTGCAGCGCAACAAAACCTAACAAAACCTATCTAGAATCTAGACCACCATGCTATTCACAACCACAGCCGTAGCACGTCTTTCGCGCTCAGCACCATCAATAGCAAGAGGATTCACCTCCACCTCCGTTAGGAATGGTGCACCCAAGGTTCACTATGATCACTTTGTCTCCGGGTGGAGCGATATGGACGACGAACCACACACCGAGGGCAAATTTCATATCGAGACGTTCAACAAAATCTCTCCGCAGGTTCGTGCCTTTGTTTGATTTCATGCAGTGATTCATCCTCGTCGCTGCCACAAAATGTCGGATTTAATAACCTGATTGAGTCCATTCAATTTCTTTCATGGTCGCTGTCTGACACATAACAAAATCTTCTGCGTGATACTGTTTCTGCCAAGCGTTTATCTTTTGTGGATATTGATTACTTGCGCAATTATTATCACGCCACATTCTGCTTTGTACTGACTAGATTTTGATTCTTATATCATATGTATTCAACTAACAATTCTCGTACATCATACACTTTCAATGACATCGCACAAAACACAACAAAGGGTCTAGCACGATTTCCATCCTCCAACTACGAAGTAGCCGAAGACTACGCCAAAAACAACGCTCATGCCATCCTCCTTCGTTCACACAAACTACAAGAATCCGAAATCGACATCTCTGTACGTGCCATTGCCCGATGTGGAGCCGGTACCAATAACGTTCCTGTGGCACGGATGACTGAATTGGGTATTCCAGTCTTCAACACTCCCGGAGCAAACGCCAATGCCGTAAAGGAGCTGGTGTTGTGTGGACTATTCTTGGGTAGTAGGAGATTAGTGGATGGGATTAATCATATGAAGAAGTTGGGTGAAGAAGGTTTGCAGAAGGAGAGGGTAGAGAAGGATAAGGCCATGTTTGGGGGGAGAGAAATTATGGGCAAGACCTTGGCGATTATTGGTATGGGACATATTGGTGCGGCTACTGCTAGGGAGGCCAGTGCTCTGGGAATGGAGACTGTTGGTAAGTGTTGCTGCTTCTTCCCTTTGTGACATGCTGCAGCACGTACCTAAATGTAATTTGATTGTTTGTAGGATACGATCCTGGGCTCTCAATCGAGTCAGCACTGAAACTGCCCAGACAAATTCAAATCATGGACTCCATCTCTTCGGCTGTAGCCAAAGCCGATTACATTTCACTCAACATCCCATACATCAAAGGTGAAGGAGGTACACATGGAATCATTGGAAAAGACGTGATTTCACACATGAAAGATGATGCAGTCTTGCTCAACTTTGCTCGTGGTGAATTGGTTGATTCAGAGGCCATGAAAGAGTTTTTGGATAGAGGAAATGGAAGATATATCAGTGATTTCCCCGACGATTTACTTTGGGATCATAAGAATTCAATTATTTTGCCTCATTTGGGTGCTTCCACTGAAGAAGCTGAAGAAACTGCTGTGAGTGATTCTATGTATTGATGTAATTCTTTGATTATAATCTCCGATGTATGATGGCTTACACATACACACTTGCTTCTCGTAGGCTGCCATGGCTGCTGATACCATTCAATCCTACTTGGAACACGGAACAATCCAAAACAGTGTTAATTTCCCATCTGCAGCTTTACCTGAACGTCAAAAGGGCTCCATCCGCATCACAGTTGTGAACAAAAATGTACCAGGAATGCTTGCCTTCGTCTCTGATGTCTTTGCCAAACACAATATCAACATTCTGCAACAAATCAACACTTCACGTGGAGACGTAGCATACAATGTCATTGATATTGATCCTGTTGTTAGTGGTGGCGACGCGGACATTAATCTTAAGGATTTGCAAAAGGAACTGACATTGCATGAAGGTGTTTTGAGTAGCCGCCTTCTATTTGGAATGGCCGGTGCTGGATACGCCCGAAACATCGATGGAGATTACTTTGTTTAGACAGCCCTAGCAAAGGCATTCATTGATAGCATATAAAGTTTAAATGGCACATGCCTAGGTAGTTACACTATATTATCTTATCACACAATTGAAACTAAGTTGCCTTGGTCTCGTATCATTTACCTAGGTAGACTGGCGTTGATTGATGCGCTCCTTGTACATGCGACCAGGAGGAAGCACAGTAAGTTCACCCTTATATTTCTTCATTATGGCTCTGTCATGCTGAAATAGAAGATGAAACATGTTAGTGAAATCATGGGAAAGAGGTGAAATGAAAATAGAATTCGAAAACAATGGTTAGTCGATATTTGGTGCACTTACCTCTGTGAGTCCAGGAATGCTTAGGATATCAGCAACTTGCTTGTACGGACCGTGAGAGGCTATCTTGCCGGCAGCATGAGGATACATTCCAGGGAGCTGCTTGTAGTCAGTCTATGCATGCGAAATAGGGATTGAATTGAGTGATCGGTCAATAATCAATCAGAATCTGATTCACTATCAGTGATACCAACTTACAACAAAGGCGCCATTGACATCAATCTTGTCACCACGTGCCATTTGACTGGGCTCAAAATTGATCTCCTCTTCAAAGAATGGGTTCGCTGTACCTGCATTCACAACCTGAAAATGGTAAACCAGTCAGCTGATAGCATCAAGGATACGCCGTGGAGTCTAAGTCATACATCATACCTTAGGAGCCATCACTGTGCCCAAGACAAATCCAGATCCACGCACTACATTCAAGAGTGCATCCCGGCGTGAAGATTCGGCAAAAAGAGATGTGGTCCTCTCATGAACAGGGAGAGGCCCCAGGAAAGCGCTTGTGCAGGTTATCAATGAAAGAGTGACGGCAATCTTCATGGTTTATTTCTACAAAAGTGAGGACACCAATAGTGACGCACAAAGCAAAAGCACCAGACAAAACGATGATAAAATAGGGCAAAAGAGGAGGGGGGCAAAGATTTTGGCTTCAAGATACAGATGTCAGACAGACATATCCCGTATCAGACAGCTGTAACGCTCAAATTCACCTCAACCTCAACTTCAATTAGGTAGATTCCCGCTTCCCTGCCCTGCTTCCCGCCCGCCGCCGCCCGGCCCCCAGAACCAGAACATACAGAGATAATATCGCAAGTTAAGATTGGTGAGTATTCAATGACAATGATTGTTGTTCAATTCATTGTGAGGCGACGACACAAAAGGACCCATTTGCTTTTACTGACTAGATAGGTACAACTCTTAATTTTATTTTCCCATCAGACACCAGAGCCCCTCCGCTTAAAATAAACTAGGTGGACTATGTTCGCAATCAGGGGTAGTTCACTAAGACATGCATCATGGCGCAATAGCATTGTACAGAGACGAAGATCATTATCTACCATCACAACAGCTACCTCCTTAAGCAAGAATGTTGTAGGGAAAATTCATCTGAAATCTAATAACATAAGAAGGAGTCACCTGTACTTCCGGCGGTCAACATTAACAACCACGACGAGAGAGCTTGAACGGGAACTTGAACGAATAACCCTGCGTTTTATCTGGGAAGAGTTGAAGAAAAGCCCACTTCAATATTTTACAATTCCATCTGTTGCAGCATTTGTCGGTTTAACAACAAATTGGATGGGTGTAAATATGCTTTTCTATCCGATCGAGTATTGGGGGACAGAATGGTACAGAACATCACCATACACCCCTTACGGATTGTTGGGTTGGCAAGGGGTTGTGCCGTGCAAAACAGAGAAAATGGCAGCAAGGCTCGTTGATATTGTTACTGAGAAATTGCTAACAATTGAAGAAGCATTTGGAAACTTAGATCCAAATCAATTGGCTCAACTGCTGCTACCAATAATTGAAGAAGAGTTATTGGAAGAGCTTCCAAAGTACTATGGGGATTTGATAATTAGGCTGATCCGCCCAGTGTTACCTTATGTATTGAGTCAAGTTATGTTCAATCTACAAAAAGAAATTGATGATATTTTGGATCTAAAATCAGTTGTACTTGATGCGTTTGTGAGAGACAAAAAGGTGCTTGTGGAGCTTTTTCAGAAGGTATGAAATCTCTAGGGAGCATATTTGTGTCCCCTCTTTCCCCAAAGTAAGGGTTTGTACCTATTTTGCATCACAAACGCCTGTTATTACTCGCATCTAATCATGATTAGGTTGGTAGAGTCGAGCTTGATTTTCTTGTGGAGAGTGGGCTTGGATTTGGCTTCGCCCTTGGGCTATTTCAAATGATGGCATGGGTTGTCAAGCCAAGGCCTTGGACGCTACCGGTCGCAGGTGCATTAGTGGGATGTGAGTCTAATGAAACGCACCTAACAGATCTATATATTCTTGCCTTAGTTCTCATCAAATTATTCCTATGTGTTTTTGTCAAGATATCACAAATTGGATAGCAATAAAACTCTTGTTTGACCCTGCTGAACCTGTCAATATCGGACCTATAGTGCTTCAAGGATTATTTGAAAGTAGACAAAAGGAGGTGTCTGAAGAATTTGGCAAGTTCATGGAAGGACGTGTATTGCACTCGGGCAATCTACTCGAATATCTTGCGAAAGATGGCAAAGATGGAGAATTATATTCATTCTTAAGGCGACAGCTTCCCTACCCTATACCGGAATTTGTTCTCGATGCAGCTGTTCGTGCGGTAGTCAAAGCAGCAACAAATCAAAAAGATTATCCTGAATTACATTCTTACATGACTGATGGATTAAATATTGATGAAACCTTGTCCAGCAGATTGAAGGTACTGCCCCCAAAAGAATTTGAAGATTTGCTGCACCCAGTGTTTCAGGAAGATGAGATCATTTTGATTGCAGTTGGTGGTGTATTGGGTGCTATAGCTGGTCAGATGCAAACAGCTCTAGGTTGGGGAGGACCAGGTGCAACAATGAAAGCTGCTTTGACTGTATTTGCTGTGTCTGCAACAAGCTGGGGCTATTTCTTCTTCAAGGAAGTTGTCGAAACGCCTGAGGAGATATTCATAGAGAAGCAAGAATTTATTGTTCGACCCGCTATCCGAAGGAGGAATACTCTCTTGACAGTTACACCTGAGGTAATTCCTGAATGGATGGACGGGGATCGATATCAGTGAGATGGATCAGATAGTAACTATGCTGTCAAGTTATCACTTCTTAAAATGTAAAGTTGTAGTCATAAGTCGGTTATACCCATACATTAGTTTGCATATTACATATTATAGTCAGAACCTGATTTGTACAATGTGGAAATGTTAACACTCTTCAATATCTTGTATCTTGTCTATTCGCGAGCCGGCTGCTTCTACGCGGCCGTGTAGTAATATTGGTTGTGTCAATTTTACTCTTGTATGTACTTCTACTAACCTGATAAGAAGGTGGACTGATACTTCTTGGCGATGTGCATATAGAGGGGACTGAAGGCAGCTCCAAGTCAAATAAATGATCTCTGACCCGGATGTTTGCATCGCCCGTGACTAGTTCACGAAAATGATCACCTAGACTGAGTCTTTCACGTCTATTTCGTTTGGGTTTTGTCGTTTCAATCATATTGTTGGGTGATTTATTTTCATCAGGAGACAGACTGTACCTTGATGTTGGGTTCGTTTCTTTGCCGTCGGCTGCTGTATTTGCACTAGCATCTGTGTTGTCACTCTTCCCATCATAAATTGCAGCAAGATCCTTTACTCTAGGAGTCAATTTCACTACTGGCTCGTGCTCTTGTGAAAATCTCCGTAACCGTAATGCAGAAGAAGCAACTCTACTCTTGGCCACTGGTGACGTAATATACATAGTAGAGGATGTATCACTAGTCGGTGTGGTTCTTGGAAAGAATGGTGTTGTTGCATTATTGGGTGTGGTAGGGTATGTATTTCTATATGGGCGTGTTGGTGATTGATATAGATTGTTCTTGAAAGGTGTTGACTGATTGCTTTGCTGGTTAATTGGATTGAGCACAATATCAGAATCACTACTTCTTCCCTTCTCGTTGTCTGAATCGACTTCCATTGTTTGATCATCATTCTGCTTGACTGGAAATATATCATCACGTTGAAATAAATGAGCAGGTGGGGCACTGGGAACGGGCACTTCTTCAGTCTCGCTTCTTGTGACTTTGTTATCAACGCTATTGTTTTTGCGAACACTTTCCTTTTCTTCGTCTGACATCAAAATGCCGGGTAAGATGAAGAAATCCAAGAATAGAAAAGGTAGAATCGATAACTGCTCCATGGCCCATCGTTTAGGGTCGTGATCCATAAGCTCGTGAACTTTAGATACACCCGGGACAATAACATAATTAAAACACGACACGATAAATGGATTGGAGCCACCACTTTCTCCCGTCAACTTTTGAAATGGATTTAATGAAGTTAATACGGGCAACACAAATGTGGCCATTAGCGCCAACAGCTTGAAGTAGTAATAAAATGGCACCACGAATGATAGGGGGTACTCCACGCCCGATGAGACAAAAATGGAATGAAATGCCAACAATGTCCATCCCATTAGTATTTCATATTCAATCGGAGTCACATCGTCGCGTTTGGATCGTTTGCGATGGAGAGATTTGATGGTTGTCCAAGAGAGACGGGCAGTGGAGTAGTGTAGGATTAAGGAGCACGCTGCTTTTGTCATTTTTTTCTTCTCTCTTCTCTGTCTGTGGGCAAGCCCGTTCCTGCCTTGTCAAACTTCACTCGGAAGCAATTAAATGCTATTTTCTTCCTCAATCAATGTTAACTAAAGAGTAGTAAGGGCGAAGTAATGTGGAGAGAGAGGTGTTTTGACAGCCATCATTGTGTATTTGTTTTGTTTCAGTTTTCAGTGTGTTCCAAGTGGTTCACGCTCTCTTTCACGCTTCATTTCACGCGTTTCATGGTCTAATCTGCCTTGTGCCTATCTATCGTATGTAGGTAAAGTACCATACTTTAGGTAAAAAGTGATAGGGGTTTCCACATCATGATGTCTCCCTCCAGCACTCTGTTGGCTCTTCTGCTGAAAACTTCGATCTTTGGTTCCTCTGCAGTTGCTTGAACATAGTGTAATCTTGATAGTTTGTAATTACTTGCTCTCCGAATTGCTGAAGCTGAAGCATACTATAATAATAAAATCTCCCTCCAGTGTTACGAAAGGGCAAAATTAACATCCCGTCTTCACCAGCAGCTGCAAACAAGTCTTTATTAACTTCACCAACAAATGGTCCAACAACAAAATATATCACATGTCCAACAATGAAGTCCTTGTTGTATGGTCAAGTCTGGTGTTGCACATGGGTTGGTAAGATTTAACCTCAAAGAATACTTCATCGCCACTGTCACTGTCAATAATTTTCAATCTCCTTGTTCGATATTCATGTGTGATGTGTGATTGAAGCACATTCCCGGGTACAATCACAAAAAAGTATGTTAGAGAAAAGGTAATAAGGAAGAAATACACGTCATAAATGTCATAATCATAACATTAAGTAAATAGGAGCCTATAGCATACTACAATTTCAATTCATTTGTCCGGAAAAGCTCAAGATTGAAGATTTGGGAATGGCTCTAAAGTTTTTCGAAAAAATTTGTGAATTATTGAATGGCGACATTACTTGTTTCTAGGGCAGGCATGCCAGTGGCACGATTGACAGCGAGCACCTCAGGAACGCCGAATACTTATACTTCCTTGGAGGTTTGTTGAGTTTGTGTCCTTCATTTTATCTTGCCTTGCCACTTACCAAAGTTGTTTGAAGCTGATTGAAGCAAGTTGCGAAAGAGAAAAGAACTGTGTAGTATGTGTGTGATGTCAATGGCAAGATCCAGATATTATCTCTTCTCTCTTCAAACGTTGACGCCCCATTATGCCCATTAACACAACACAAAGTCTACAAGTACAAGCCTAATCACCTTATTATCATGAGAGACAGTACAACAGTGAACGCTAGCTATTGACTCAAGAGTCAATAAGAGAACAGAATACCTCTTAAAGCAATCAAATTGTACATTCATCTGCAGTTTCCAGCAAGAAAAGCATAAAACCACTTTTATACAGTATATTTCGATTCCAAAGATCTACAGCAGGTAATAAATTCAGCGGCCAAGACACCAATTCCAATTTGCAATGTTATGGCCCTGAATTAGGCATTCGTTTAATTTGTAGATTAAAGTAATTATTGAAGGATCTATATTTACCTGATCGGTAGCATCGCAAATTTGAAAATACCATTTTATCTATCATATTTGACCGAATTGGGCAGCTTCTGTCAATTAGATTACAATCTCAACAGTGCATCATCATTCATCATACCCATAATGAGCAATTGGAATGGT